>APFE030065528.1:0-10098 GCA_000404065.3 Pinus taeda | reverse complement strand
ATAATAATATGAGCAAATGAAGAAAGAACTAAAACCTATGGACCAATTATTATAATACAATCAACCAACTTCAAAAAATGTAAAAAGAGAAAAGATTATAAAAACATTTTAAGTAGACTCATATACAACCACTAAAATAACTTATGTGTGTGGCTTAACACATTTTTTAAGGTTGTAACAAGTATGCATTTATGTATTTATGTTTAGACGAAGTCATTCTTCTGAGTTTTAGTTAAGCCTAGAATCCAGCTCTATGTCTAAGTATTCCTTGACTCTCCGCAACTATGCTTACTTGGTAAGGGATGGATTTTTAAATCGATAGAAATGAATATTTGAAGCTTAAATTTCTTGGAATGTCTAGGTGACTTTTAGTTTCTTCTCACAATATATTTAGACAAGTCTCCTCTTTATTGATAATCTGAAGCAATATTGTCATTAAGCTAAGAGGCTAGTTTAGTAGAGAGGCTTATTCTAAAGCCCTGTATGAGGGGGATTTGTAAGTTTGTTTGTTGGTCGGTCCCCTTTTAAAATAAAATTTAAAATTTAAAATTATGTTTTAAATAGAAAAATAATGTAGCCTATCATAAAAATAAATGAATAAAAGTAAGAAAATATATGAGTATCACTTCTAAATATTTTACTTTTCAAAAATATTTCAACAAGAGATTTAAATAAACTATTTGAAGATCTATCTCAAGTAATTTATGTGGATATGAACTTCATATATACTTATATATAGAAATAATTTTTCTCAAATAAAACATTCTAATGTTGTATATAAAAAACTATTCAATTTTATCAATAAAATATTTTAACAGGAATTAATATGGACAGATACTTAAAAATATATTTAATAATTAAAACTACTTTAATTTGCTTGACAAAATGTCTAGATATACATGTGATGTATGTATAAAAATGCTTATTTGTTCCTATATGTATACTCTATTTATCATTCAAAAATACAATTTAAACACTAAGCAAACACATTGTATTTTACACTATAAAAAAAATTTCACACGAAATTTGATCGGTCTCAGCTCATGTTAAAATTGAAATGTATATTTATTTGACATGCATTTAAATATTGTATAGTTATTATTTTATTAAAAATACTCATATTATAATGTATTTGTTTTATAAAAATTGCTAGAATGTATACCTTTATTTTTTATTTTTTTAAATTACACTTTAAATAGAATTATGAGGTTTAATTCTTTTATTAAAATAGATTTCAAGTTTATAATGTCTATAAAATTGTATATTATAACCATATATATTTATTACAAGAATAAGTTTCACTTAATGCTAAGTAATGTTAAGTCAAGTCAAGTTTATAAATTAGATTTAAGCTTTGTGTTTTAGGCTTATGATTATGCGAGGGAGGGAGGAAGAAAAAGGAGCGAGAGAGATATATGGAGAGTGGGGAATTAGAGAGAGAGTGGCTCAAAGAGAGAGAGAGTGTCAGAAATTGAGATAGATGTTAAGAAAAGGAGTGTCAAGGGGGAGGGAGAATGAGAAAGAGGATGATACATAAAAAGAGAGAGGGAGAGAGAGAGATAGAAATAAATGGAAAGAGGGAAGGAGTGAAAGAGATATAGAGAAAGGGGGAGAGAAAGAGGGAAACAAAGAGAGAGGGAGAGGGGGAGAGAGAGAAGGTGGGAGGGTTATTGAGAGAGAGTTGGGGATATTGAGAGAGAGAGAGAGAGAGAGAGAGGGATATACATAGTGCAAGTGGGAGAGGGAAGAGTGAAGAGAGGCAGTGAAAGTGAGACAAGGATGGAGAATGTGAGAGAGACATTGGGAGAGAGAGACAGTAAAAGAGAGAATGAGGTAGAGAGATAGAGATAGGGGGAGAGAGAGATATAAAAAGAGAGAGAATGAGAGAGGAAGTAAGAAAATGAGAGTGGGAAAATTAGAGAGGGGGAGAGGTGAAGAGTTTTACAGAGAGAGTGAGGAGGATATAATCTCAGAGAGTATGTGAGAGAGACATTATGAGAGTGAGAAAGAGTAATATTGGGAGGTAATGAGAGAGTGAAATAGCAACAGAAATGGGGAGAAAGTGAAAGAATGGTGAGAGAGAGAAGGAGACAGGGGCCAAGGGGGGGGGAAGTAGAAATGGAGCGAGCAAGAGACAAAGAGATAGTCAGGTTGAGATAGGAAGAGAGAGAGGGAGAGGGGGAAAGGGAGAGTAAGACACAGATAGAGAAGGTGATATATTGACAAAGAGATATAGAAAAGGATAAAATTTCACAGAGAGAGTGAGAGAGAGACATAGTAAGAGTCAGACATAATGATTGAGAAACAATGTGAGAGAGAGACAGGAGTGAGAGCTAATAGCCAGAGTTATAGGGAGTTGGAGAGAGAATGAGAGAGGGAAAAAGGTATGGATTGAGGGAGGGCCTATTTTGACCTTTCAACATTCTTTCAGAATATATTCATACAAATTTTTCATTTATTAACCATCTGAAGTAATATTCTCATTGGCATTTATTGCAGAAAGGATTTTTTGAACTAGCATCTCCCATCTTTGCTCATGAATCTCTATTCCCTAACTCCCATGATGAGAACCATGAATTTATGTTAAAACCTTTGGCATGTTGAATCTTCAAAATTTTTGTTATTTTCCACATAGAATTTTCAGAGATGAGGAAGAGGACAAGGGGGATGTACTTTGTTTGAATCGATCATTGAAAATTGTAAATGAGATGAAAAACAACTCTATGGTTTCATTTGATTCGTTTGATGCTAACTCTAGTTTTCATAGATTTTATTTTCATTGAGTATTACTTCCCATGATTTTATTTTCATGGTAGGATAGGAATCTTTTCTATATAATGTATTATTGTTTACGTTGTTTGAACATATCATTAACAATTTTAAATTAGAAAGGGAAAAAATAGGGTTCTATTTAATTTATATGTTTATAAACAATGTTTTTTTTTTAATTTCACTGTGTAGCAAACATTTTCCTTTTGGGAGATATTTAGTTTTCTTTATAAAAAAAAACTCCTTTGTTTCAATATCATTTTATCTATCTTATGTAAATTTGTGTGGTTGAATATATCTTTTTCAAAGGAATAGCCTTACATGGTTAATGATTCTCTAGGTCATATATATGATTACACACCATGAAATGCCTACTGTGTGGATCTTTTCTTAGAAATTTATTTATTTTAAATCATGTTTTTACTTGGTTTATTTTCTATACATTTATCTCATTGAACATGTGTGACTCTATGGACGAATATTTTTCTAGTTATTTATTTTACCCTAAATGATATTTGTGTAAACATATTCAGACCATTTTTTGTAAGTAACACTTGAAGATTTGATGTTGAGTAATATTTATTTTCATATTTTTAATTGAATATATTACAAATATATCATAATGATATCGATTCCTTTTCAATGAAGAATTCGTCGTTTGCATTTTACTTTTGTTTTCGAGGTTGTAGTTTTTTAACAACTTTGTTTTTTTCATTTCCGCTAAAACTTTATAGGATACACAATATAATTTATTGTGTAGGTGAGCAAACCTAGATCTACCCTAAGTCCACATCAAATATTTCGAGATGCAAGCCTCTTTTGTGGCTGCAAAACTTAGGGAAAGATTTGCAACTAGAAAGGTGTAATCAATATATTACCTTAATAGATTCAAATTTAAGATGCATCTAGGATTTTTTTTACCATATGTATTATAAGGATTGTATGGATGTTTATAAAGGATGAATTGATGTCTCATACATTTAATATTAAGTTATATAACTATGATAATGTTAAGGGTGTTGAATATAATTCTGTTTATCACATAAAATCATACAAATAATATGATTAATATTGATACATATAAAGAAATATTGCTCATATTTGTTTTACCTACAACATTAAATGGTGACCAAAATGCATAAACTATTACAAAATTTTAGATAATATTGTTTAGTTTTAAAAAACCTATAAATGTTTAACTTTATATTTTATTATTTTGAAATTATAATTTCAACAATACTCAGGAATTTTGGATTGAAGTAAATGATCAAAATTATAATTCAAATAACAACATAAATAACTAGGAAGATATTTTATTTACCTTCTCTTCACCAAAAATGTTGAAAATGTAGTTTTTATTTATTTTAGAGAAGAGGGATAAAATAAAGGGTTTTGTTTGGTATTATATTATTTTTCACTAACATAAATATATTTCAAGACAAAATTCATCCTTTAAAGAAAGGGTAGAAAATTCATTTCTATGTTGATATTTCAACTAAACTAGATTTATGACTAGTTTAAAACAACAAAGTGGAAAATAACTTTCATTACCTCAAACAATCCCTACATTTCACTTTCTAGGTGAATATGCATGCTTACATCTCTATTAATCCCTCTACAGTTTTATCCATTATACATAGATATATTATTGGTATCAGAGATAGATATATGATTGGTAACTCTCTCACTCTGAAACTTCTATTGGTAGCAGGTAGATATCTGGTGACAATGCATAATCAGTGGCCATTGAGTTCAAAGATCCATAGTTTCCTAGAAGTTTTACACCACTCAAAAGATTGTGTTTTTTTAATTCTTGGTGCAATCAAGCATAGTATATAAATGAGAGCACTAGATAATAAGTTACTAGCTCGCCAAATAATTTTTAAGAACTTCTCTATATCTCAACGAGAATCTTCTATATCTTCAATGATGGTATATCTTATTTATATCCATATCTCTATGAATATGAAACCATACACAATAGTGTTACAATTCATGGAATGAAATAATCACATGTGTAGCTAAATGTTTGAAAAATATTCTTGAGACAAAGATCAAAATAGTACCCTTGAGAGCATAATTAAATCTAGCTTCTAGTAATTACACATCTCCCTTATACGAGGATGTAGATCACCAATCATGCAATCAATATATTTTAATATTTAATTCCATTTATTGATATTATATTTTAAAAAGTTTTTATACAAAATATTGAAAGGTTGTTGATCTCATTTTCTCTGAATGTTGCACTTATCCATACTTCAATGATTAAATGACATCATAAATGAAACTAGAAATTGGTTGACTCCCATATATGATATATTTTTTTTAATCTATATCTTGGTTTCCTAAGAGTATAAGGGAAATTTTTTATTTAGTGGCATATTTTTACAAGCTTCCAACAAAACATGTATAGTCTCGAACATTATCTAAATAAAAAAAATCTTTAAAACATAAATTTAATTTATAAATTTTACAAGAATGTTAATGTGATTGTAGAAATTATTTTTAAATTATCATTTTTTCATTATAATTTATTTAAAATTTTGAATCCAATTATATCCATTAACTTTAAATTATATATTTGAATCCAAAATCCATCTGCAAACATAAATACTATATTGAGAATGCATCCTTCTTTCATTATATTATACCAATCTAACTCGCAGATACATATTATTGGTCAATCCACATATGTATATATATTTTTTAAATACTTGTGATTTTGTTTTTTACTTTTTTGAAAATTTAAAGTAATATATAATTGAAAACCTTTCATCATTTAGTTTCTTATCATTCTCTAATCCAATGAATGCTTTTAACAAGTTTAGCCCCTATTTATGTCATTCCATTCAGTTGTTTAGTCATTAACATTTTCCACATGTATCATTATTTATAAACTAATGATCTTTCTTGGATGGCTATAGATGTTTTTTTTTCCTTTTTTGTTAATTTGAAAACTTTCATTATTTCATAAGATTACATTGGTCTATATAATTTTCTATGATCCTATTGTCCTCACCCATACCCTATTTGCTGGCCAGTAGGTAATTACTAAAAATTATAGCCAATTACCAAAAATAATTTTTTAACTAGAACAAAAAAGACACATTATATTAGAATACCTTCAATATTAAGATGCTCCTAGATACAATTACAAATAATATGAATTTATAGGGGCACTATGCTCGAGTTTGGATCATGGTGATGGAGGAGGCCTAATGTCACAGTGGATGTGCTTCGCCATATAGCCTGTATCCCTTCGAAGTGATCCAATTTATGTTATAAGAGCCATTGTACCCTTTTCATGCTAGCCCAATAATCAAGAATATATGAATGGTTTCTTTACAACTCATTCATGACACTAAAAATTGTATTCTTGTCTTCATGTCAGTCTTTGTTGAGTTTCTCCATAGGTTGGGTGATATGTCGAAATTGACTAATAAGGTTGTATTGGGAGGAAATAAGTCCTAAATAATAAGGGTGTGTGCTAGAATGGGGTAGAGGGTCTCACCATGTCCCAAATCTCCCACAAGCTTTCATCCTTGTTAATCCCTATCTGCAGTTCCATTTCTAGCTCTACGTCATTGATAAAGCATTGCACTCCAAGCTATATAAAAATATTTCTTACAAACAAAACAACTATTTCCACAAAAGAAATCAATACACCTAGATAGAACACCCCCATAACCCAAATATGTACATTGTAGACATATGTAAGTGGTTAGGGATAACATTCACAACATAAGTCGATAATCACACCAAACCCTCCATCTAAACACTAGAAACTCAAGGTCCTTATAAAACGAGGACAACCACTTGATGCTAGATGAGTTTCTGTATTCTAGTCCACCCACTAACAAAATTCTCCCCATCATCGAAACATAAATTGTGGACTAAACCAAAACCTCGCAAACAATCATAATATTAATCAAGAAAATAAAGATCCAATGTCCATGGTTAATTAAGAATAAGTTCAATACTGGTGAACTATGGTAGTTCTTAACTGCCACCAAGATGAATACATAGATGATGAGATCAAGACATATATAGTGAACTTAGCTTAGTGATGTATAAACCATTGACATACCCCTATGTGAAAAATATTTCCTAGTACATCTTATTGTTTCTCTAGTGTGTATCATTTGACCAAGAGCATTATTTTTTCTACCACCTAGCATTGTAAAACCAAAAGGAAACTTATTTTAAAGAGTAAAATGAGTCCTTTGACTAGACAAGCTTGGAATGATCCTAACATCACCTTATATCTTATATAATTTAGTATTTCCCATATTAATTCTCAGTTGTTCCCTAGTTTGAGCACGCAAATCCCCAAGTCCCATGCCTGAACCAATGCAGCTACTCCCACCCCCATCATCTTGTTGAAAGTAATAAAAAATCATCTCATCAATTAACATAAATTCACATGTTCTTACATGGCTTGGGGGTGTCAAGAAAACCATCCTTAATTATAATTAAGGTCAAGTTAGTGACAGGAACCTCCGTGAGCCTCACTTCGTGATATTTTTCAATGCCAATGGGCGGCTATCAATATGTATTACTTGCATGTCTATTTGGATCTTAATTCGTGATTGAAATCTCCACCATCTTAAGGGGATCCACTATTGGGTAAATATGGAATGAGGAATGCGGCATGCAACCACATGGTTGAGACTTAAAATGCATTGGACATTTTTTTAACTATATCGTACTTATTTAATTTTTAGTCTTTCTACATAATCCATTATTATGAAGATATACTGTAGTAACTGATTATATGTTAATTTTTTATTTTAATATATTTGGATGAAAGTGGGATGCATTACATTTATACATTAAAAAAAACATTTATTGGATGATGGAATGGATTGAATGATGGAAACAATAAACTTATGGTAAATTATCACGACATGGTGTGACTACATTGGTCAATGAAGTTGAACGTGAGAGAGACACCAATAATATTGCGAAAGAAATTGATTTATAAAATGGTTTAAAACTTAAATAGGGTATCATGTCCACCCATACTATTTTTTTTTTTAATATTATATTGATTTATTTCGTCTACTTTTTTAATTGCCATGAATTATAGGTATAAGTATTTTTATCAATTGAGAATGTGTTTTTCACATGCATGAAATTACATAATTAAAACAGTACGAGGTTATGTGGTGCAATGTCCACAAATTCTACATCAAAAAGTTGGATGAAAAGATGAAAACTTCTAATATTGGGATTTTCGAAATACTTCAAAACATTTTTGTTCTATGCTAAATGGTAAAAGTACAAATGAATGAATTTGATCTTGACATGATTGTTGTTCAACATGGTAACTGATTTTCCATGGTTAATACAATAAATATTAAGATTATATGTGATGTTGGATGCTGATATGGAGGGTTTGTTGCATCCCTCGCTCACATCACTCTCAATTTCCAAATACCCTATTTTTCTAGTATAAATAAGAAAATCGGTGGAATCGTTAGAAATGCAGCACACAATTTTAGACAACAAGGGCACAATTCAAATTACAACATAAATTAAGATACAAAAAAATATCTTAGACATTCTAAGTTATTACAACATTTGTTTTTAGTGCACCCTAGCAAAGACAATAGGTCCTTCCATGTCCTAGCTAGACAATCTACCATGTACAATTTATGGCCAACAATATTGTAGGCTATCAAGGAATCTCTCTAAGATATCCTAGGACCTTCAAATGTTGGAGTCATTTTCTAAGGATTTGTCTCACAAATATTAGGTCATTCAATGTGTCAATGCTATTGTTGCAATACTTCTCTTAACTTTATTTCACACAAACCCTAGTGACCATAGACTAGACAATATTTAACCCATGCATCACAAAAGAAAATGACCACAATATGGTTACAACAAAAGTACATGGATTATATAGTGATAAAGTTGCAAGAATGCGGACACTCTCCTCATTTTATAAGATAGGTGAGTTATCCCAACAATATAAAATGGACCAAGTGCACGAAAACTTAATATAAGCTATTAGGGTTTATCCACATCAATAGTAATTTATTGAATATATACAAGCATAATGTGGTGGTTGGAATCCACCTCCAATGTGGTGGGGTCTCTAAGCTAAGGCTTCACATTTCAATCAATCCTCATTACATCATTTTGTTCTCTCTATAAAAAGGCTCTAAGCTTTAGTGCTCCTCAACACATCCTAATTTAAAACAAAATCCATGTATTACACTCTAGAAGCAAGAATCCCTCAATAGAGCCACTCAACATCTTAGACTTTGTTGTGTCCTTGTAGTGGTCCTAGTGGGAAGTCCACTTATCCTAGTGCATGTTAAGATCCTATCATCAACGTCACACATGTAATGTAGATGATAATTTAACATATGATATCTTCTAAAATATAGATGATTTTAGTGCCAAAAGACAGCTTTATACATATATCAAGTACAATCATCCATTTATAGTAAGATATCTAAATTTTGAAAGACCAAAATAGTCTATTCTATATCAAAGCGATTAATATTTCCTGGTTCAATCCACATAACACAAAGTTTACCAATGACATAGTGTAAACACCTTGATACAAATAATAAAGCTAATACTTCTTCTCAATGAGGAAAATAATTTTAGCAAAAAGAGTATTCTCCCTCTAAATATCCATTGCACCTTTTGAAAAAGTTTAGCCACCATACTTTCAAAATAAATCCATAATGGCATGAAAAGAACCATATCCAAACACTACTCAAAATTAAAGAATCACAATAGACCACCTCTGAAATAATTGAATTCCCACCGATAGAAGAATTCCATTAAATATGGTTAGAATATATCCTAGGAGGCAACTTAGCTTCATCAATAATTACATCCATATTTAAATCTTTTAGGATGAAAGGGTAAATATGTAATGTTTACTCAACTTTCCTTTTGTGGTTCTAGATCTAGCCCGTATTTTACATCGATATCATATTTTTGGACAACGTCCTTCTCACTCTTTTGAGTAACTAAAGGAATTTATTGTGATCTTGAGGAACATGCATCCTAATAAAAATTCAAATATTAATTCACTACAATGATTTGTTTTTCTTGAATGTATATCTTGTAAGTTTTATATGTCACACTATATACAACAAAAATATTGTTGATACTCGAGGATTCCTACTCATCCTCTTTTCAATACGAACATGAATATATACTAGATGGTGAAATACAGAGAAATGTGATACATTTTGTTTCATACAAATGAATTCCTCCCTCATTTTTTTTCTTTAAAGATATTTCTCAAAAAAATCTTCAAAATATAAATTTTGGTTTTATAGGATTATGCCTAAGACA
>APFE030065523.1:229869-303262 GCA_000404065.3 Pinus taeda | reverse complement strand
GATATCTGTACGGCCTGATGTTTGGAGGAACACTTCCTGGAATCAAAAGAATAGTATGATCATGATCACGCATAGGTGGGAGACCTTTAGGAGTCTCCAATACCTTAGAATGATTATCCAGGACTTTTTGGAGATCTGGAGAAATAGATGATTCCGATGTGGAAACATCTAGCGAGCATAATTGTGCAATTACACCTCTTTGTTCCTTTTTTAGAAGCTTTGTCATACCATTAGAACTTTTTATCTTTCCTGGTTTCCCTGCAATACCCCTTAATACAACTTCCTTTCCTTCCATAGAAAATTTCATGAAAAGTTCTTGAAAATTAAAAGCTATTGTACCCAAGGATTGTAGCCCTTGGACTCCTAATACAACATCAGCACCTCCCATTGGAATGGAAAGCATTGGGCTAGTCAATAAATATTCTCCCATGGATAGCTTGATATTATGGCACTTTCCAGAGCAATTTATTGTTCCTCCATTTGCAACCATCACTTGACACTCTGGTGCTGGATATAAGAAGCAATTCAATTCTTTACTACCTTACAATGAATAAAATTGTGAGTACTTCCTGAATCAATCAACACTATTACCTTTTTCTTCTTGATTTGTCCTTCTATCTTGATGGTTTGAGGAGTGGTAATTCCCGCCAATGCATTACAAAATATGGTCGGATTCATTTGTTCTTCATCTAGGCTTTGTTCCTAGAGTATATCCTCTTCTTTTGACATTTACTTGCTCCTTTTCTTTTCTCCTCTTCACAAATCTTATGTAGAATAATTTATTCTCAGCACACTTATGACTTTAGTGTATTTGCTATCACAAACTGTAACAAAGCCCTTTGCTCTTTTTTCTTCCAAGTTGTGGTTGTAACCTCTTATAGGTTGTTGATACTAGCGGCAACACCAGTTCGTCTTATAGAGTGAGTGGTATGCTTCTTGGTTGCCATAATTTTGCTTTCCATTTTTCTTGCTAACCTGAATTCCTTCTCTAATGAATCAGGTTCCCAAAGGTGAACATCATGTTGGATATTATCCTTTAAAGACCCTATGAACACATCATCCTATGCTCCTCTGGAATATCTTTTACCCTTATGTTCAATTTTTGGAACTCCTCAATGTGCTCCATTATTGGACCCTTTTGTTTGAGACTTATCAATTGGCTAAAAAAAGTGTTGCTTTTTGTATCCTCATAATGTGCTATCAATTCTTCCGTAAAAATTGCCCAAGTGATAAATTGTTTACAAGAGCAAAGACATTGATACCATACAAACTGATTTGGTTCCAAATATAAAGTTGCAATACGTACATTTTGTGTGTTTTGCACATTATCGAGATCAAAAAATTGCTTCATCTGTAATATCCATGTTGCGGGATCCTTGCCATCAAACTTCCTCATATAAATTTTTGGAATATGTTGCATCTTCGATCCAACATTAGAGTATATGAAATCATGATTGACATTTCCTGTGTTTGCATCATGAGTTTCCTTTACTCCCCTTTCACCATTAGTAAGTATTTCTTGTAGAAAATTTGTCAAATCTGCCATGTTTGTCTTCAACTCTGTCTTCAACTCTGTCTTCAAATCTATCTTCAAATCATCCATATTAGCTTCCATGCCCTTTATATTAGATTCCACGCCATTTATCTTAGCTTCAGTTAGCTTTTGTGAGCGTGACATTTGTTGCACTTATTCTTGTAATTTTGATATAGCATGTAGCATTTCTTCCTCTTCTTCATAAGTCATGCTAGAGCTTTCAGGTTCCTTACTAGGTTTTTGGATTTTCTTTCCTTGGGGCATCAATTACCGATAATAATTCTCTAATATGCCCTTTGAAATCCTTCAAAATAAATTTTCAAACCAATCTTAAGCAAAAATTTAAAACAATCTACACACCTTTTTTCACTTTGTAGGAGCTCGATATTTCCTCTGATGTATCTCTGTACTTTCAGATCCTCTAGTTCTAAAATTGCAACTTGCAGTAGCCCTCTGTGTCCTCTTTCCAATGCCACCATTCTGATCCAAATTGGATTCTCCAAGAAAGAGTTATGCAAAATCTCCCATAGTGACCTGCTTATAGACTAGTTCAGTAGAGCGAACTTGTATGACGTACCACGAGTCACTGTTTCAACCTTTGGCTCTAAAAACTACATACAAGAAACTACAGTCCGTCCTCTTTCTACACCTTCTTATGAAATTTCAATCCGATGCTCAGAGAGAAAGTTATGATGATGTTCCCCAGGTCACCTATTTGGAATGTAATTCAGGAGTCTGCAAAAGGACCAACTTCCTCAGATCATATCTCCGCAAATATAGTGCGAAAAGTTCTGAAATTTTTACCGGAGATTCAGTGTGATTTCTTCTCAAATGGGTTTTTTTTTTAGCTTTTGAAACTTCGCAAATTTTTTTTTATAGCAAACATGCCACGATGACCTGTTTGGAGCAACGAAACCCTAGAATCCAAAGCTCTGATACCAAATGTTATGAAACCAACTCAAGAAAAAGATAGTAAAGATAGATCCATGCTTTAGAATTCAGCCTCTTCGAGGGGGAAACCTCCTTTACATTACATAAATGAACAATTCTTGGATGATACAAATGAAAAAACCTCCTTTCTATATATAGGAGTCTAAGGAGTTACAATATAACCCAACCGACCTAATAATAATAATATAAAGCCACAAAAATAACAATAGAGGGATTCTATGGGGCACAGTAATAACAATATGGTCGCAATAGGGGCACAAAAATATTAATAAGGGGTACAACTACCATAGTAATGGGGTAATCGTTAGTATTATAGGGACCCAACAGTTTAAAAATAAAACTTGGGTTATCAACACGGCAAAAGAGACCCAAAAGTAGAATAGCGATATAGGACCAAGGGTGCCCCAAACAAAACTCTGTTTCGAGATGATACTGGATGGTGGAGACATGGTTTTGAACATGTATGACAACAGTCAAATAAAAACTGTTGAAATGAGATTTTTTATGTGAGTAACTATGAACGAATGGTTTTTTGTATACAAGATCTCACGGTCAAAGTACCACCCACTAACAATTTAAACAATATTCAGATTTTTTCTATGTTGATTCTATTGTTTATCTATTCTTGTCTATATTAGTGTTCAATAAATAATTTAATAAATATTATTTAAATCCTTTCAGGTATTGTTGTGGATCGTAGTAACTGAATTTATGTTGATCCGAACAGGTTATTCCAGAGTTACACAACACATCTCTAAGTAGACACACTACAAGGCAACCAGCTCTCTTGAATTCAATTTTGGGTGACCACAACGTCCACATTTGGCTAGTATGGCTTAGGACAAGTAAAACAAAATTATATCATTAAACTTTCGAAAGTTGCTAGCAGGGACATGCAGAATATTAGTGGTTTAGAGAATCAGGTTTTGACCATTGCTTTAGAAAAAATGGCTTGGAGGATATCAACCGTTCCTTTTTATATTTTGAGTATAAGGCTTTTGCTTGGGCACAGGACATTTGCAAATGATAGAAGACTAGGCTATTGTTCTTCTAAAATCATATATTAAATGATCAACCATAGGCTTAACATCTAATTTTCGTTAAATCATTTAGATCGAAGTTTTCTACATTAAAATGTGTATAGGCCCTAAGAGTTGAAACTAAGCTCTGATACCATATGTAACAACCCCGAAATAACAATACGTAATTAACTAGATTAATCAAGCGATTTATAATCAACATGCAATTTATGAACTAGTTAACATTAAATTTCAAAAGAAATGTGAGGAGAGACATCTTACCTGTGGAACACTAGTTGAACGCTAGTTGGATTTTGCTAATTGCAACAAAGTCTTGGTGATGACTCTCCACCCAACCGTAGGCTCAATTGCCCAAAATATTGCTATAACTGGCCACTCCTGAACCCTGAATCAACATATTACTACTAGGGTATCCTTTGTCTCCTAACACTATTCTTCCAGAGAATGGATGATGGAATCATGGAATGCCTCTCATCTTCCTCCCCATCTATTAAATAGAGAAAACATTGGAAGGGGAACCACATGCACACACTCCATGTGTCAACATGCAACTTTACTGCTTTCTTGTTTTATTCTTTTGTTTTTACTTTTTGATAGCTTTACTGATTTGCACTACTTTCTTATTTTTATTTTTTGATAGCTTTATTGATTTTTACTATTTTTATATTTATTCGTATTTATATTATTTAAGCATGTAATTAATTTATTGTATATTATTTATTACTTATTTACTATACCTATTTTTATTATGTTTATTATTTATATATTATATTATATTATTTTTATTTATTATTTATTATTAATTTATTATTATTATTTATTATTAAGGGGACATTAGTGGTGGGGGGATGTCGGTTTACTATGTAATGTCCTTTAATAATAAATAATAATAATAATAAATTATAATTTAATTTAAACCTACAAGGAAAATAAATAAAAAATAAAAAATAAAAAAAATAGTAATAGTAAATAAAATATAAATAATAATTAAAAATTAATAAATAACAATAATTAAAGCTCCAAATAAATATAAATAGAAATAAAACAAAAAAGCAGTAAAAATCAGTAAAGCTATCAAAAAATAAAAACAAAAGAAATAAAACAAGAAAGCAATAAAGTTGCATGTTGACACATGGAGTGTGTGCATATGGTTCCCCTTCCAATGTTTTCTCTATTTAATAGATGGTGAGGAAGATGAGAGGCATTCCATCATTCCATGATTTCATCATCCATTCTCTTGGGAGAATAGTGTTGTGAGACAAAGGATTCCCTGGCAGTAGTACATTGATTGAGGGCTCAGGGGTGACCAATTGTAGCAAGATTTTGTGCAATTGAGCTTACGGTTGGGTGGAGAGTCGTCCCCAAGACTTTGTTGCAGCTAGCAGAAGAATTCAACTAGTGTTCAACTAACGTTCCACAGGTAAGTTGTCTCTACTCATATTTTTTTTTAAATTTAATGTTAATTAGTCGATAAATTGCATGTTGATTATAAATCGCATGATTTATCTAATTAATTACATGGTTTTTTATTTCGGGACTGTTACATATGGTATCAGAGCCTAGGTTCAACTCTTAGGGCCTATAAACATTTTAATGTAGAAAAAATCGATCTAAATGATTTAATGAAATAAATAAATAAATTACAGTCACATCCTAATGATTCTATCCGCTTAAAAGGAAATAAATCCTATATTCGTGAATGAATGGGTTCACAAGTGAAGTTCTAGCATTTCCCGGTTCTTGGTATGTCTCCTGACTTATTACTCCCTTGACATCTCTCTCTAGTAGTTTTTCCCATAGTGTCGGTTAATGATTCTTTGTTGATTCATTTATGTTTCCCCATGTATCATCAATAGCATACTTAAAAGGATTCTCGGGATTCTCGTGATCATGCTTGCTAACATCCCAGTACCAAGAATTGTCGATTGTTACTGTTGCTGCAGGATGAACTTCTAAAGATGTGTCATTGGCAACTTCTTTAAACTGATGCCTTTGATCCACTCTAATCTTCCAAAATCTGTCCATTGCCATTGTGTTTTGATTCTTGTAGTAGAGCCTGTGATTCTGCATTGCCAATACCTTGAAAGTTCAAGTTAGAATCTCTTGCATCTGGTAGTAGAAATTCTAATGCTAAAGGCTTGTGCTTAACCATGTTCTGAGGGGATGTTTTAGGAAACTTTTCCAGTGACATTACAGGAGTTTTCATATTTTTGTCAATGTCCTCATCTGTCATTATAATATTCCTTTGTGCAGATTCATTTTTTCGGATCTCTACATCCATAAACCTTATTTCATGTTCACTTATACCTGGGTTTGTAATGCCATTATTTTCTACCTGCTACAGTTCCTCTGCCTTTGTAGATCCTGTTGTCAGGTTATCTACAAAACTCTACTTTTGATCATAAATAAATAGTTCACTTGAACCCTGCGAATCTAACTTCTGATATGAGGTTTTGTCAAGGCCTTCAGAACTTGGGTCTTTTTTTTTCCTTTTCGAGTTCCCCGTTTTTATGAATTTTGGAAACTTCACTGATAGGAGGAGGAATGTCGGAATCTTCAAGTCTCACGTGTTCTACGCTGCAAACTAATAAGATAGAATAATAATTATTTTGATGAACACCTTACACTTGAATATTGGTGAGTGATTTTTCAATCCAATGTTTCAAAACCTGATCATTACTTTACTTGCTAACATTACTTTACTTGCTAACAGAGTCGGATGGCCACAAATTTCACTAAAGCACTTTCATTCACAGGCAGATTTCATGTACACCTTCTTCATATTCTTTGTTTCATCGAGCTCCACTTTGAATAAATTATAGTACTTGCATTCATTTTGTTTTGGATTGCATTCCGACTATGAACCTCCTCAAAACAAGAATCTTGGGATATCAAAATCTCTGTATGATAGAGGGAGGAGCCCAAAAGTATGTAATACTTTTCCAATGGAAGATCCATCCATGATAAAATCAAACACGAACAAGGATTAAAATCCCTTTCATTCATCTGCTCATGCTTAGGAACATTCTAGCCCTCAAATATCATAGAAATAATTGTTGCATTATCTGGGGGTGGGATTTTATCCATTCCCCCTTCCCTATATTTAACTATTAATTGCCAATTACAAATAAATAGCGTACCCCTGCAAATTCAAAATATAAGATTTAGCAGCATATTTAAATAGCTCTAGTTCTTTGATTAAATTTAAAACATGACTCATTGACCATAAAGACCGTATTAGGATAGAGGTAGTTGAGAAGAGATCATGCATTTTGTTACTTTAGGATGAAAATTATCTACAAAATTTGACTCGATTAAGGCTGCAGAAGATGCGTGTTCAAGCATCTTCCCTATTTTTGGTCCATATGCCAAAGATTGAGGGTCTTCCTTCTAATTGAGAATAGGTCCTAGAGATTTTTCTACAAACAGAAGGGTGTGCCACATCATGTATCATATCTTGTTAAAAAATAGAGACACTTTGTTTTGTATTGCTAGAAACTTGATGACCTATTTGAAATAGCACATAGGTTTTATGGTCAACGGACTCTAGATTTTTCTTAGCTAAAGGAACTTTGATCTTTGACTCATTTGAATTTTCTCCCTTCGAAGAATTTTGCTCCAAAATTGATGCAATACCTACTTTCTTTGAACTAATTCCCAAGTCATGCTCCTGCGTGACATGCATTGGAATTGTAGTTGGCTTTCCAAAAGTTCTTGGTTGTTCAGTATAACCTGTATCCTGTGTTTTCACAACTGATTTTTTTACTTCGTCCAAAATACTTTGCCATTCATGGTCAAATCCAACGTGTTGTTTAACCCTGTCATTCATGATTTAGATGCCAAGTCCATCAACATTATTACTAGATTATGGATGGATTTGAACAATAGGTGGACTAGAGTCCATAAATCTATCTTTTTGGTTATTCTCACTTTTCAGTTTAGGATAATTTGACATTGTATGAGAGTCTTTAACTGTAAATTATTTAGGCCCAATGTCTCCAATTACAGTGTGGCTATTGTCCATATCCGGCTCCTCCTTGAGAAATATGTTTGACTTCTGTTCAAAGCTAAACCAATCATGTCCTTTAAAATTATCTGAAGGTTTTATAGGTTCAGATAAATTCAATTCATGTACCTCATCACCTAAACTAATTTAGTAGCCTCAAAATTTTGATCAATTTTACCCAAATCACTTTATTTTGCTTCAAGAATATTTAAAATCCCATCAAGAGCCCCCTGTTTTGGACCAACTTTCCCAGGATCAACTTCACTTGATTTTATATCAAGATTTCTTATATGAAAGCCGGATGTCGGTGCTAAAGCTTATCTTTGAAGAGAAATATTATTTTGTTCAACATGCATACACTTCTGGTGATTTGTTGCCTTATGTTCATCATCTGTCGACTCTTCGTCTGATGAACCTCCCTGAGTTTCTCTGTCCCCTAGAGCGATTAGCGGAAAACCCTCTATTTTGCCACAATGCTTCATATGGTTCCTACGGTGCTTAGCATTTGGATGTGGATTATGACATTTCACTTTAATTACATTACACGGTTGCCTTCAATCAAATTTCACTTCATAGGTAACCATTCATGATATCAAGACCATGCCAAATCCCATGCACTATGCATAATATAATTGCATGAATTGTTTCGTATTACATATTCTTAGACCTCAACTCGCAATGTTGACGCTAGCAATTTCATGTTGTAGAAGAAAAGTGAAACAGTTCTTTGTTGACAATGGACTTGTTAGACAAACACAATTTTCAACTCAATCTCATGCTATGAATAGACCCTATAATAACCAGTCCATGAAAACTGCATCAAACAAAGAGCTTGAATAACAGTTGTTCATTTTTAACTATCGTAACTAATTCCCAGAATAATTTAAAATTTAAAAGTGAGAACAAGAGACCTCATGCTTCAGATTATTTGATTTAAGCCATAGGGAAGGCAATATCAGTGAAATCTGAAGAGAACACACCGTTCCTCTTATCTAAAATGTCTAGTACAGTGGAGGCATTTGAATTGTGAGTAGAACCATCTCAAAATCAAATTTTCTGAAAATTCCCTAGCACATATGACATGTAAATATTAGAGGAATATTTTAGATCATTTACTTAAAACCTGACATTTTGGTTAACAGGGGCTTGCCTTGTTCGTGAACACAACACATTTTTATTGCCCCCACCAGGCTTCAATTTCCCAAGTGAAATGTTTGCCCCTCATGGGCCCATTTAATCCTGATGGAGTAGGTGAGAGTTGAGACCTATCATCTTTATTCATATCCGAGATCAGATGGTGTCATTTGCCTGTGTTGACTAGAAGCATTCCAATAGACAAAACACCAAAAACTCGAAAAAAAAATAAAAATTAAATTAAAAAATTAAATTATAAAAAAAATAAAATAAAAATAAAAATAAAAATAAATAAATGATTGTTTTCCATAAAAACTAATACTATCCTCTGCTTTATTTTGACTAATGACTGTTTTCCATAAAAACTAATACTATCCTCTACTCTATTTTGACTATTTTCTTCTTTTTTTGGATACTTTCTACTCCTTTTGTAAGCTTCACATAGTTATAGGTATAGAATTGTTTCAGACTGATTTAGAACCTATCCATGTACTTCCTCTAGATTTCACAAAGATACATCATCACCTTAACTATATTACAAATCAACTCTGGTCTTAATTATGATGCATGACCGAGGAAGTAAGATCCACCCAAAATCATAGATTTTTACATGTCTAACAAGGTTAGCTAGCCTTAACGAGAAAATGTTGTCTTCTATGCAAAGCTGATTTCCGTTTGGATTTATTGAATGGAAGTACATACAGGAATACAGAATATAGATTTTAGTGATTGTCAGTTGCAATGAATATGAATGAGTGGTATTTAAGTGGGCGTCGATGCTCGGGTGGATATCTACAATGAGGCAACTCCAAACAATATTGAAACTGATGATAGTAGAAATGCAAAATCTTGGAATTGGTAATACATTAAGAGTGATTTTCCTAGTTAAACATAAGGTTAGAAAGAGGAGTACAAAGACAATTATATTATTAACCTGCTTTACAATAAATAAATAAAGGGTTAAATTAGGATTATTCTATAATAGTGAATGTGGATTGCGTTTACATCATAAATATTTTTTTATTTATGTTGATGTTAAAATATATATAGTGAATGTAAATTGGGTTTAGATAACAAATATTTTTATTTATATTGATTTTAAAATATATATGAAATCAATATTAGCATATCCAAAAGAGCAGTGCACGACAGGACAAAAAAACCATGGTTTCGGACTATTACAGAGGCATTCTCCATGGAAGGATGAAAAGGAGGGAGCTCCACTCCCTCCTACAAGCAGGCTATGTCCAATAAGGGAAAAAAACCAATGGAAAATGACAGAGAGCCTTCAGAAGGAAGGGAAAGAAGCAATGAAGAAGAACATGAGGGAACTAAGTCAAGGAAGCATAATGATGCAAAGGAAAACGAGGAAGAAGACAAGGAGAAAGGAACAAAAGACAAAGCACACATGGGACCATGCAAACCCAAGCGGCGGTAACTCCCAGGGTCATTTTAAATGAGCCAGTGCTGCAGGCGCACAGGGATCACATGCAAACTTATGCAATCATTTGTAAATTCATGGGTCTATGGCCCACTGAAAAAGCCTTACAAATGTGGATTAAATACCACTGGAAACCAAAAGGCAGCATTGCGCGACATCTTGGGTCTAAGGGTTTTTTCACTATTGTATTTGCAAATATTGAAGATAAGGATATAGTGTTTGAAGGAGGGTGCTACTTTTATGCTGCAATAGGCCTCTATATGCGACCCTGGATTATGAATTTTGTTCCAAAACGCGAAACTTTTACATCAGTACCGGTTTGAGTAAGACTCTATTCTCTACCTCTTGATTATTGGCAAACAGAATCTCTAGCCGCCATAGGAAATAAGTTAGGTCGATTTGTCAAAGTTTCTGAGGCCACTAGAGGGGGAAAATATACTTCCTTTGCTAGAATATGTGTGGAAATGGATCTCTCTAGAGCTCTACCAGATGAGGTTATTTTGGAGGTTTTTTATGAAGAATGGATACAAAGAGTAGATTATGAACATATCCCATTCAGATCTGACAAATTTCATGAACATGGACATCTGTTCAGAGACTGCCCTCTTAGTAAAATAGAGAACAAAAACAAAACTGACATAATGAAGGATTCAGAAAGATTCATCAAGGTGGAACATAAAGGAAAAGGAGTCAAAAGAGGACCAAAACCAAGTAAATCAGTAGGGCAGCAAGCTAACCAGAACATGTTTCATGTCCTTGAAGTAGACGAAGGTTCCATAGAACAGATCAAGCAAAGGAAGGAAGTCCAGAGGAGGAGGAGAAAGTAGAAGAAAGGGAAAAAAACAAGATAATAACAAACAGAAATAATTTATGATGAATGACGCAGAACAGGAGATGGATCATGAAATGATCCAAAGCGAGATGGAAATGGAGGACCATGAGCTCCAGGAAATTCTTGAGAAAGAAAACCTAGATTTGGAAGGTTTCTTGAATCAAGGAACCAAAGAAGGGTTAGACTCGTTACCCATAGAGGAGTTCTATAGAGTTCAGCAGCTATTTTTATGGAAAACCCAGACTAAAGGGGTGGACAGAAAAAAACACAAAGATAGGCAAGGCAACGAAGGAGTGAAAATAATGAAAAACATAGCGGGACTAGCACTCAGAAACCCAAGGAAGAAACAGGGTAGAAAAAAGTAGAATGAGCTGTTGATGGAATGTGGAAAGCTAATGATAGATTCAGGTAAGATGAAACACCTATCCAGTTACTCCTTTACTAATCTTTAATTATGAAGTTCACTTCTTGGAATACCAGGGGTCTAGGTAGTAAAAGGAAACAAAGATTACTTAATAATAGAATGAAACAAGCAGCTTCGGATATGATTTTCATCTAGGAAACTAAGTGTTCCATCCAGAAGATAAGAGATATACATAGTAAATGGCTCAATAGATTTGAGTTTCTGGAATTCAAAGCAGAGAATACAGTAGGAGGTATTCTCACTCTTTGGAATCCACAAAAAATTGGATTAATAGATGTGGAGGCATATAGGGATTATTTATCTGTAGTCATTCAACCTATGGGAGACAAGGATACCTACCTGGTAACAAATTTCTACGGCCCTCAAAGAATGAATGACAAACTCAGGCTTCTAAACTCTCTGGAGAATCTTAGAGACAGACATGTAGGAATACCCTGGATCCTGGGAGGTGATTTCAACATGATCAAATCACTTACAAAGAAAAAGGTGGAACTAGAGTTCTAGGCAAAGATTCTTTGGCTTTTCAAACCTTTATTGATAACATGAAGCTGGTGGACATTGTAACGAGTAATGGAATCTTTACTTGGAACAATAAAAGAGGAGGAGAGTTTTAGGTGGCCTCTAAATTAGACAGATTCATATTCTCAGAGTATCTTATGTTCAATGACAAGGAAATGGTTGCAAGTATGCTCCCCTTTGGAGGCTCAGATCACTGGCGGTACAAATGGAGGTTCAGGGCATTGGCACCCCTAGGAACAGACCTTTTCGATTTGAGAACATCTGGCTTACCCACTCAGACTTCATCAACAATATAGCTAAATGGTGGTCAGAATATTTAAACATTCAGGGCACTAGCATGTTCCTTCTTCAAAAAAGACTAAAACACATCAAGCTCCAGCTTAAAGACTGGAACAAGAATGAATTTGGTAACATCTTTGAAGAGAAAAAAATTATTGAAGGTAAAATGTAGGAACTCAACCAAGCCCTTATTGCGGAGGGACATGAGAAAGCCAGAAGTGATCAAGCCACCAAATATCATCAAAACTGGGATAATTTATGCAAACACGAGGAAATATTTTAGAGACAAAAATCTAGAGTTTAGTGGCTAAAAGAAGGTGGACGTAATACTAGATTTTTCCACAAATCCACCATAAAAAACAGAGATCATAATAGAATTTCTTTGATCAAGGATGAAAGAGGAAATCTTCTCAATTCTCATGAAGAAATAGATGCAGTTCTAGTCCAGTAATTTCGAAACATAGGAAAGGAAACCTATTATGATAGAGAACTCCACATCTGGGACTTCACTAAGCATATACCTAGGACGGTTTCCAGAGAGGATAATGCCAATCTTTACAGGCCAGTGACTGAAGAGGAATTTAGTAGAGTACTCAAAGAAATGTAGAATGGGAAGGCGCCAGGTCCGGACGGTTTCAATGTTGACTTCTTCAAAGCTTACTGGAATATTGTTAAACAGGACATTCTGCAGGTGGTTGAGGATTCCAGAACGAACAAAACCATTTTGAAGGCTTTGAACACCACTTTTATCACCCTGATCCCTAAACAGGAATTGGCTCAAACCCTTGATAGGTTTATACCTATAGCTTTGTGCAACGTGGTGTCCAAGATAATATCTAAAGTTGTTGCTAATAGACTCAAACCCCTCCTTCCTTCACTAGTCCCCGGGGAACAATCTGGATATGTGGAAGGAAGGCAAATTCTTAATAACATTATTCAAGCACATGAAGTGGTGCATTCTCTTATTAGCAAAAGAAAGGTTGGAATAATCATGCAACTGGACATAGCCAAAGCTTATGATAAGCTGAACTGGATATATATCGGGAAAGTTCTTATTGATTTCGGGTTCAACCACAATTGGGTAAGATGGATCATGAATTTATTCACTTCTTCCAGTTTCTCAATTCTGGTCAATGGTTCTCCTTTGGAGACTTTTATTCCTTCTAGAAGCCTTAGGCAGGGTGACCCTCTTTCACCCTTCCTCTTCATCCTCATGATGGAAGGACTGGGAAGGTCTATCAAGAATGCAAAAGAAGTTGGTAAAATCAACGGTCTTCAACTCTCGGACAATGGACAGCTCTTGACTCATCAACAATTTGTGGATGACACCATGCTGTAAGGAATCCCTACAGTAAAAAAGTCACTTGATTATAAACAAATCCTCAGTGACTTTTCCATGGCTTCAGGTATGGAAGTAAATCTTTCCAAATCATGGAAAATTTTAGGGGTGAATGTTCTCCCTTTGGCGAAATTAAGGGGTTTTAAATTTTTAGTGGATGAATATTTTGTATCATAGTACATTTTTACAAATTGCCTCAAATAGCCCACCTTATTCTAAGGGAGAGGGTAAAAAAGGTAAATTTAGCCCTTGAAATTAGGAATTACAACCTTCCATTCACCTTAATGTTCAAGAATAGGTTTTATTTAAGTGAATCCTATGGGCCAAATACCATATTTATAAAAGAGGTATGATAAATTAATAAAAATATAAATAAATGAGAGGTATGGTAAATAAATAAAACATTTTTTATATATTACTCCATAAGTCACCTTATATGCATGCAAGGGTGTAAACAAATAAAAAATATAAATAAAAAGAGGAGGTAAGGTGTAAACAAATAAAAATATAAATAAGGTGGAGGTATGGTAAATAAATAAAAACCTCTTTTTATATTTAGTCCATAACCCTCTTTCTATTTATGAAGGCTCAAAAAAGAGGTTTTATTTAAGTGAATCCTATGGGCCAAATACCATATTTGTAAAATAGGTATGGTAAATTAATAACATATAATAAACGAGAGGTATGGTAAACAAATAAAACATTCTTTTATATTTACTCTGTAAGTCACCTTATATTCACGAACACTCAAAAAATATATTATATTTAGGTGAAACCTATGGGGAAAATACCATGGGCTAGATTATTATTAATACCATGCAAAAAAAACTTTATTAACCCTAATATTAATATTAATAAAAATAAAAATGGCACATGGTATTGACCCATGGTATTCACGTGGAATGTAGCCTATTTAAATGAGGGAATTAAACCAACATAGATCCATCTTTACTCAGATCTAACTGAGCCCCGGGAGGGATCAAATATCGTGATATGCAAACTAGCATAGAGTGAAAAAAAATATTTGATCCCTCTCCAGGCTTGGTGGATTGGTAGATCAAGAGTAAAAATGAATGTTGTACTTTAATGTATGTTAAACATTTTAACTTGGTTAAAATAAAAAATAAAATAAAAATCAATTATTAATTTTATTAATTTTTTATAAATTACTAATAGTAATTTTTAAGCTCCAGGTTTATGATAACCCATGGTATTGACCCATGGTATTCATGTGAGCATAGACTATTTAAAGGGGAAATTCTATCATCTTAGATCCATCTTAATTCTGGGTCTACCAAGTGCTCAGAGGGATAAATAAATTTCATCCCCCTAAGACTGGTAGATGTGGAGTTAAGATGGATATAGGTTGGTTTTTATGATAATGAAGATATTAAATAGACTTTGGAAATTATATTGTAAAAACATCTTAACGTGAATGGTTAAAGCTACATTTATTCACTTCACAAAATTTAGTAAAAAATACCAATATCTCCATTAATATTGGCTTTTAACTTTTTCTGGTTTAACAAAAAAATTCAAAACAATGAAACCTTATCACTCTTTCCGCATCACCCTTACCCTCGTAGAATATTTCTCACCATTTTTCAAACATTCTCAATATGATATCTTCATGAAAAAGTTTAGGTATTGATGTTGGATTAGTTGTTTGAAAAATAAGCTAGTTTGTACAACCTTTCATCTTCTGTGCTATTCTTAGTTTGTCCTAATGATCAGTAGGCGTTGGAGTCATTGCACCATATTTTCCTAAAAGGTGGAGATTGTTCACCAAAAAGGAAATTAATCTACATGTTACAATGTTAAAAAATGTGAGACTATGAGGGTAGTGAATTATGCTAATAACCAATTTAGATTGGGAGAGACATAATTAAATTTAATTATTTAATTGAAGATTTCTAATTAAAATAATAATAAATCTGCATTTATATATTCATATATTGATTGGAAGGATTCTCACAATGGTCACTTCTTTCAATTAGATCCCCTTCAAGCCTTTGGGATACCTAATACTTTCTTATATAATATAGTTGGGGTTTGCTACTTGTTGGCGTGTTGGGGTAAACAAAACTTGATTGTGTTTTTTTTTTTTTTTTTTTTTGTCTCGCAGTTGCCGTCTTACTGGAATAAGAAAAAATTTTGATAATTGAAAAAATGGTAGTTGCCAAAAGTTGTAGAGAAAAGATTATCTCTCCTACTTGACAGAACTTTTGTCAATATCAACACCTACAAGAACTTTGTTGTGGAATATTATAACTAATAGCAGGATATGAAGAGTGTTATTTAGAACCTTGAACAACACGACCACTGAAACTTGGAACATTTTTGTAGGACGAGAAAATTATGTTTCTTTTTTCCAAACATGTCATGTTAGTATATTACAATTTAATGAATATGTTTTCTTATTATCATATATGTTTCATTCTTTAACAAAACATTCGCCAAAGGTTCACCATGTTTTATTATTTTGTAAAAGATTTGCCAAATCTTACAAGATTTTATAATTCAGTGAAAGATTCTCCATCACTGTACAAGATAGATAATCTGTGAGAGATTCGCCAAAAAATTATATATACATATTTATTATGATAAATTGCCTCCCATTTTTCCTATGTATCATGGGGATTAGCCCATTTATTATACATATAAATTTAGAGTGGTTCTCAAAATTTTCCCTGTTCCAAATCCAAAATATTTTTCTTCAATACTAACATTGCTATTTAGAGGAACATATCTAGAATTATGGGTTTTCAAAGGGATTCTATCCCCTCAAATTATCTGCGAGTTTCTCTAATGGCTAAATCGTTACATAAGAGCATATAAGAGCCGATAATTAATAAATTACAAGACAAAACCAGGAAATGGACTATGAGATCTCTAAACTTGGCTGGCAAGTTGGTCCTCACAAAGGCCATACTACAATCAATCCCAATCTTTATGCTTTCATCTATCCTAGAATCCTGCACCAAATTAGAAACATACAAAGAGACTTTCTATGGGGCAAGCGGGAAGATAAGAAGAAATGGGCCTTAGTTGCTTGGAAAAAATCTGTAAACCTAGAAACCACGGGGGTCTTGGATTGGATGATCCTAAGATTCAGAGCAAGGTTTTAGGGGAAAAATTATGGTGGCAATGGATCAAAGAACCAGAAACACATTGTACTATCCTTTGGAAAGAAAAATATGCAAGCTCTTGGCTAGATAATGACCGCATAAGGATGGATGGTAATATAAGAGGATCATATATTTGGAACAAAGCCTGCGAAAACATAAGCATAATTCAAGATCACAGCTTCTGGGAAATTAGAGAGGGAGACTTAGCCTTATTCTGGGGGATAGATGGCAACAAGAACCCATTTTGTTAAAGGAGGATTTGGAGGACCTCAAAGCAAAGATAGACACCAAGGAGCTCACCAAAGTTAAGGATTTTTGGGATCAAAACAACAGTTCAGGGAAATGGGGAAACTGGAGGAAACTTGATCTCAGAATTGACAGTCCCCTAAAAGCCAAGGCTGAGAGACTAATGAAGATGTTAGAACAAAGGAAAATTCTAGTTGCAAGGGGGCATGACTAGCTAAGATGGGGCAACAATAATGAGGGGACTTATAATCTCAAGGAAGATAAACGCGTTCTCCTTGAACTAGATTCCCAAGCTCCAAACAGGATTTGGTAAAACCTATGGAAACTTCAAGGGTGGATGAAAATTAAACTTTTTATGTGGCTGGTACTGCACAGGAAAATTATGACCTGGGATAACATTAGGAAAAGGGGTGTCCTGGGACCTTCAAGATGCCAGCTCTGTGAAGTTCAAGAGGATACAATGGAGCACCTTCTCAACAACTGCATTTTTACTTCCATATTATGGGATTCTTTCGCCTCTATCTTCCAACAATCTGATAGAGACATTGGAAGTTTTTTCAATACCCTCACCAATTGGAGAAAGAACTTTTTGGATAATGAAGTTTTCAGTTCAGCTTGGTCTCTAACACCAAGCTTCATTATTTGAAATGTCTGGAAAGAAAGGAACAATATAATCTTCAAAAATGCTAAAAAATCTCCCCAGTATCTCTATGATTTGATCCTAAAATAGATTAAGGAAACTGTTGTCCAAAGTCTCCCCACGAAACCCCCTTCTGCTACAAAATGGAGGATTCTTTGTAAGCTAGAGCTGCAAGGGCTTGTTCCTCAGGGCTTAGTCTAGAAAGCTTCAATTCTAGATCCTGAGCTAGATTTCTGGCATCCCCCCCCCTAAGGGTTTTCTGAAATTCAACATTGATGGTGCTCCTAAAGGTAATCCGGGCACGACCAGTCATGGAGGGGTGTTAAGGGATGATACTGGTAGGATTTTGTTTATCTTCCATGGTCATTTAGGCAAAGAAACCAACAACATGGTGGAGCTGATGGCCATGGAACAATGTCTAGAGTTCCTGGTTCAGAAAAACTACCAAAATATGATCATTGAAGCTGATTTTGAGTTAATCATTAACTCAGTCAAGAGAATAAGCTGGGGAACGAAACCAGAAAAGGCCTCAAGAAACTGGAGGTTGATACAAGTCTTTCAACAGATTCACAGTCACCTACAGAGTCTGAGAATAGTTAGTTTTTCACATGTGCGTAGAAAGGCCAATAAACTGGCAGATTTGCTGGCCAATCAAGTAGTGATTTGCACAGATAATAGAGTGGCGATGGCCTGGCAAGAGCTCCCTCAAAACAGATTAAAAATGGAGTGTCAAAACCAAACAAATGAAGATAAGATAGTGTTCCATGAAAGAGCCATGGAGGTGGACATAGTTGACCAGCAGTTGTTTTCTTAGAGGTTTGCTCTCAATCGGGTCTTTTGAGAGCGGCTTACAGTGGTCAACAAGCGAATCCCATGTTATTATGTTCACTATAGGGTCTAGTTGCAACAATGAGGATGTTTCAGTTTTGTGGTTAACTAGAAGTATGGTGGATGCTTTAATGCACATTGGCTCAAGGAGGGTTGACACAGTGAACGGTCGAAAGCCGGAGACCATCAGAGGCTGTGAAACCATAAGTTTTTCCGGTTGGTTCACTTTACTGCGACCTGAGTAGTTTTCCAGGGATCGCGAAGTGGTATTTCATTTTAGGGAGTGATTCCATTCAGCATGCTCCATGTGGTAGTGGGGACAGGAGGAATACTGCCCTCATCGCACGCTAACGTGCGCGAAGGTAGGCGGGTGCGATATCAGTCTCAAGTAGATCAACGGCTGGGAGTATCCATTCATGTCTGCAGGTCCTAGTGGTAAACAATGGGCTCTCTTTACCGTGAAGTTTTTCCAGTTGGCACACTTTTCCGCGAATTTTTCAAGTAGGCTCACTCTACCGCGACCTAAGCGGTTTTCCGGGGATCGCGGCCCTCAAAGGCGGGAAGTGGTTTTTCCTTTTAAGGAGCGATTCCATTTTGCATGCTCCACGTGGTGGTGGGGATAGGAGGAATATCGTCCTCATCGCACACTAATGTGCACGAAGGTAGGCAGGTGCGATATCAGTCTCAACCATTGGATCATTTATAGCAGATCAATAGATGGGATTGATCGTGCTTGTTTGTGGGTCCTAGAGATAAACAACGAGTTGCTTAACATAGAGAAATGGTCCATAGTCATTGGATCAAACAGACAAGTTCAATGGTTAAGATTAAAAGGGCAAGTTAGGATTTGGCGGGAAGTGGGTGTCCTTGACATCAAAAAACATTTCACTCTAGCCATTGTGTCGCGGGTTAAGAAGTCAGACAGATGCGATACCCTTATTTTATTGACACTTTTAGTTCTTTTCGGGTCTGTTTCCTAATTCTTGTTTCATTCCTTTGTGAAATGTAAGGTATGGTTGTAGGGAGGGTAGCATGGGCTTTGATCCCTGTTTCAAGTTTTGATAGGGCCTCTCCATGGTCCATGACCATGCAAGATTATTTGTATTTTATGTACTCTATTTGATGATTAATGAATTTGAAGGTCCGACTCTTGCATTAGAAAAAAAATATTTTAAAATATATATAATAATTAGTTAAAATTAGTTACATGGTTTAATGAATAAAGTTATTTAATTTTAAGTATCATTTAAGTGATTGGCAAAAATATATGTATAATATGATTTTGGTTTCTATAGTTAATTTTATATGATTAATTTATTGAAGTTTTTACATTTTGAGGTATAAATTATATTTTAAGTAAAGAGATTTAGAATATTTAAAAAAAATAAAAATAAAAATTGAGAATGGATCAAAATATTGTTGAATAGATAAACCATGGTGTTGGTATGCATAGTGGTATTGAATAATTTAAATATGTTTATGAGCTTTCCATTTTAGACGAAAGGAGGTATCCCTTGGTAATCCATTCAGAGAAATAACAACCATAAATTTGGGGAAGACTTTGGAATAGCCATCGTTTGGGACTCTAAAGGTATCCCTTGAATGAATAACTCGGTGGCAAATGGTAGTGGAATCATAGAATTATCTCCGTACAAGGACGTGATGAGAATCACTATAATCTCTATTTAAGGATGATGCATATAAGGAAGAAAATATTGGGAATCAACTAATGAATTTGAATAATTATGGTAATAATGAGAGCCATGTTGAAGGAACTTGGAAAGTATGATGGCATAGATTAAATGTATAAATCCATAATAAATTTGAGCAATTTAAGGAGATATGTTGTGTGCATGACAACATCTATAATATTTTTTCCCTCTAATGGGAGAACCAAATTGTAAGGTTTTCCATATGTGACTAGCTATATGCATGAATTATGGATATCAAGATGTATGTATTAGCCAAGTTAGGTAATAGTAAGAACATCTCCAAAGTGTGTCAATTTTATGAATTTCAGAGAGGAGGAAATGAAACCACAATGGACGGAGATGAGAAATTAATTCCACTTTGGTAATATGCATTTGAAATTGAATGAAGTAAAGTAGTAGAGATGGAATATTAGGAAATTGTGACTACTGGAGAAAACGAAAATATATCTATGAATATTTGGTATGAGGAAGTGAAGGGTTGATTATATCAAGAAGAAATTAGTCTTAAGGTATTGATGAGTGGATTGATAAACATGATTGGTAAAGGTCAAAGTGATGACAAGTATAATTTAGAAGCGTCAAGATAGAGAGTTGTAAGCACTTGTAATTGGTGAGAAATGACAAGTGATGAATTAGGAAAATGTTTCAAGGATAAAGACTATTTACATTTTGGAAAATAGAATAAACTATGTAGACTAATGAGAAAACATCAAGCATGAAGCGTAGGCATGAATCTTGTTGGGAATTTTATAATGAGATTTTGAGAAGGATTACACATAAATTGACTTGAAAGAAATGAGAATCAACTAATAAAGGGTGTACTTGAATAGATGTCACTCCAAGTGGAATGATGATCTACTGTTACTTCATATAAAATAATTTATTAGTGTAACATTAGTATTGGAAGAAGTTATTTCCAAACACAACAGGCATACCAAATCTTTCATGGATGATAATGGTGGTAGTGGATCCAATAATTTCAAATTCTAAACTAAAGATTTAGAAAACTCTAAACTAAAGATTTAACAAGTGATAATTAAAGTGGAATAATCCCTAGTCCAACTTGAAGATGAGTGAATATACAATAAAAGATATTAAGATGGAACTTGATGAGATAAGAAAATCTTTTAGATCACCAGGAAGACAACAAACCCTTAGGCAGGTGGATTAAGCATGACGTAAGACTTAAAATAAGGATGACAAAGGGTATGTGTGCTATTTGGATAAGAAAAATATGTATAGTTTTCATGAAATTTTAACTTGATATTGATGATTTAAATGATTGTACAAACGGTAATATCTTAACAACGAATTTCACTAAAATTTCTTTGGAGAAGGAAGAATATATGACAAGAGATTGAGGCTCAAGATGATGAGGCTCATTTGAAATTTAATGATGCTCTTAGATGAGTATACCTATAGTCTAAATGGTTAACTTACTAATAGAAAGAACAAGAAATGATTATTGAAAAGTGATTGGCATCTTGATGAAAACATGACCCTAATAGTACTAACGAGAGAACATATATCCTAGATGGATGTTCAAACAAACGAAATTGATTTTTCTAATGAATCATGATAAGAATGTTTATAGTGTATTGTTGCTCTATATTTGATAAGTATTGAGATGATTCTCATATTAATGATGTTTCATGATATGATGGTATGTGGTAAATGTATATAGTTCCAATGAGAGGTTAATGATGTATATGTGGTTCTTATTTAATTATTTGTTATGATAATGATGTTGAATTCCCATGATGGATATGGTATACATAGGGATCATGATGTTATGATAATGATGTTGAATTCCCATGATGGATATGGTATACATAGGGATCACGATGTTATGACATGATGTACATTGACATGTGGTTCATTATGTGATGTCATGATATATCTTTAATGCAAATATGTTGATGTTATAACTTATGAGGGTATTTTATGATGTGAAGCATGTGATAGTTGCATACAAATTTATGACATGCATGAGCATGCAGTTCGTTATTATTCATAATGTTGCGATTAACAATGATGAATGTTTTCATGATGACATGCAAGACTTGGCATGTGGATTATTTTCTATGATACTATGATGGTATAGCTAATGCATTGGTTGGATGTTGAGGTGTGATGATTCACAGGACTCCACAAATGGGCCGAAAGGGCCAGTTTATTTGATGATCTCGTGCGAGCCCATACGCATGAGGGAGAATAAGTAACACCATATGGGCTGGGGATAAACTCAATCAACACTACATATGCCAGTGGTTCCTTTGTCTTGTATAGCTCTTAATGGATAGCTCTTGAGGGCTATGGGACCATCTTGAGGAGGCCAAGTGCCTAATATTGAAGGCTAGGTGCCTAGTATTGTATTGGGATTTCGAAGTCTGGTAGGGGTGTAAGGACTTCGATGCCTGGGGTTGTGTGCTGTAGTGAGTTGTGGAGGGAGTGGGCCAACCTTGCGAGATGCCTAGAGACATTGAGCACTGTACCAGATGCCTGCCTTAGAGCAGATGAGGTTTGAGTCAGGCACGAGCCTTGGGGCCAGCCTTGGACTAGGATACAAACCGAGGAGGCTTATGCCTGATTCCAAATGTGGGAAAAAGGATAGAGATTCCTTGGGATTTCCTGGGTGTTGTGAAACTTTCAGTGCCTGCTGGTTATACTAGTTCAACAGAGGGTGTTGGGACTATTACATGAAGTAATAAATAACAAAATAAATGTAATGTTCCTTAATAATAAATAATAAAATGTTAAATAATTCAACTTAACTTCAGGATGAAGTTCCTTAAAGTGGGGGAGTATGTAATGTCCCTTAATAATAAATAATAAATAACAATAGTAAAGCTCTAAATAAATAGAAATAGAAATAAAACAAGAAAGTAGTAAAAATCAGTAAAGCTATCAAAAAGTAAAAACAAAAGATATAAAACAAGAAAGCAATAAAGTTGCATGTTGACACATGGAGTGTGTGCATGTGGTTCCCCTTCCAATGTTTGCTCTATTTAATAGATGGTGAGGAAGATGAGAGGCATTCCATCATTCCATGATTCCATCATCCATTCTCTTGGGAGAATAGTGTTGTGAGACAAAGGATTCCCTGGTAGTAGTATGTTGATTGAGGGCTCGGGGGTGGCCAATTGTAGCAAGATTTTGTGCAATTGAGCCTACGGTTGGGTGGAGAGTCGTCCCCAAGACTTTGTTGCAGTTAGTAGAAGAATTCAACTAGCGTTCCACAGGTAAGTTGTCTATACTCACAATTTTTTTTGAAATTTAATGTTAACTAGTCAACAAATTGTGTGTTGATTATAAATTGCATGATTAATCTAATTAATTACATGTTTTTTATTTCGGGACTATTACATAATACCAAGAACTGGGAAATATGCTCACATGTAGAGAATATTATTATGATTGGGTGCTGACGTGTAGATGCTATAGGATTAAAAGAATATATATATATATATATATATATATATATATAAATATATATATATATATATATATATATATATATATAATATAATATATATATATAAAGTGGTTCCCCAATGGGAGTGGATTTAGATAGGCTTAACAAAATAAGGGAAATTTTTCCAAGATGTAAGCACAAGGTTTGATCTCCAGTCTAATACACCTAATGATTTAATAAATCCACCTCAACTTATGCACCTCTCGAACATTCCATTTGAAGAAAGGAAGACTCTAGAGTGAAACAACATTGGATGTAGGTCAATTTAGACTTTGATCGAAAAGAAAGGAAACTTCAGCACTGTGAGTAAAATGTCCATCCTTGATTAAAACAATACTTATAGCATATTTCATTCCTTAATTTGCACTCATTATTTTCTTTTTAAACGAGATATCCTTGAGATTAACTAATCTTCCCTTGACACCAATTATGAACTACATATACACCACACCCATCCATGCAACATTTGTATCTGAGAATAGTCAAGTTACCAAGCAAGTCACAATCTTCCTTCTTTCCATGCAACACAACCCAACTTCAATAATATTGCTTGGAATATTTGTATGAAGTTTCACACAGGGAGAATATCCATTGATAATTATTAGTGGAAAAGGAAAATAAGACATATAGATATGAGTGGGAAGTAGATAGGTCTATGAAAACACAAGGAATGCATTCAAAGGAAAGTATCCATTGGAAAGGTAGAGAATATATGTGTACAAAATCATGGAAGAGTCTTAAGCTTATACATGGGATGTGATTGGATGAGGTCTTCCTAAAAGGAAATAAACATATGGAGAGGAGTATGTTGTTATAAGAATTATTTGGAGTCTTCATCTTAATGAGGAATACCAATTATTTATCCAAGACTATGCTATAAATTACCCCCTCCGAGTCCCCTCTATGTAAATGTTGGAATATAACAAGGATTCATGTAATTAATAGTGGCTTGTAATCAAATGGCTTTTGGTAATTGTGTTATATCTTCTATCCACCTCGGAGTTTCATTGAATTGCCATTTCATGTTGATCATTATCCATCCAAGAGGTGAGGTGACACACAATAGTATTTTTTTGTGATCGAAGTTATATTTTTACAAGAATTAATTTGTGTTTGAAATTGATATTGATGATTTATTAGAGGTGTTGCAATGGACTAGTTGTAGTTGTAGTTGTAGGAATTAGAAGGAGATATTTATGGACATCATTGATGAAGGTATGGATCTTTCTCATTGCTCTAGTCAATATTTTATGTGGGTGATTGAGTATGGTTCTACATTCATTATTTTAACGCTCAGGTTGTCACTTGGCTCCTTAAGGGATACAGCCGAGGTAACACCAGACCAAACTTTGGACTACGGGTCCTAGCCTACCTGCAATCAGAGAGGGCTCTCTCTTCGTAATTTAGCTTTGTTTAGGGTGATCTTAGGCTAGTTATTGAGTACAAGGGTTTTTGCTTTTTTGGTGAGAAAGAGAATGGCTTCAAGCAGAGAGGTAATGCATCGTGCGATGAATTTCAAACCATTGGGCATGGAGTCAGAGGAGCGGGACTTCTGGTGTGTTTTTCTTGGTCACGAGGAGGATATGGAGTAGATAGCTGCTCATGAAACAATTATTCGGGATAAAAAAGGATGAAGTGGAGGTCACAGATGTAAGGCAACTAAGATATATTTGATTCGGCTGACCGAGGTAAGGTTGATGGATTCTATCTAGGAACAATTAAGATTTCCTAAATAACAATCATACATGGGTGACAAAGAACTAATATGCTCCATGAGGTATTCATATTAAAGCTCTTAGTCAGAACAAAACATATAGAACGTTTGCAAAAATTTAGTGTAAATTGTTGTAAGGCCAATTGTAGATTAGTCCTCCTTTCTGCAATCGAAAAATGGATTCTATCTAGGAACAATTAAGATTTCCTAAATAACAATCATTCATGGGTGACAAAGAACTAATATGCTCCATGAGGTATTCATATTAAATCTCTTAGTCAGAACAAAAACATATAGAACGTTTGCAAAAATTTAGTGTAAATTGTTGTAAGGCCAATTGTTGATTAATCCTCCTTTCTGCAATCGAAAATAGTGATAATGAAACCAATATATGTGAACTGATATTATGCACACAAGAGATGTTTTATTAGTCCATATGACAGTGTGAGAATTTTTTGATCATCCTTCAGCATTTTTTAAAAAAGAAAAGGAAAGAATAGTGGACAGTCCATTATCTGATCCTTTGAATAATCTTTGATCTCTCAGCCAACAAACTTTCAATGATATAGCGCAAACCAGCTAGATTGGAAGTTTTAAGGAGATGAGAAGCACAAAAGAAAATCGTTATTTTAGCATATCAGCATGAAGGTGAAAAAAGCTCTGTCTAGGCGATGATAAAAATTTCTTGCATAAATGCCAGAACATGGGCGGATTCATTACCAGTTCAGAAGAAAACATAAAAAATAGCAGACCTTGAGCATAGAGTGTAGCTCAACAAATTCTAGACTAATATTTCTATCTGCTATTTAGATGGTGATATGAGCATATCATGAGCATGAAACATAAAGAAAAACAGAGATGAGAGGCACTTATTGAGTTATGTGGCAGCTTTAGAATTCCATAAGGCCCCCTTCAACCAACAAGACACACCACACAGTCCATTTCCAATAAAAACTCTTGCAATATTTGATTAATGAATCGTACTAGATGTACACAACCAATCTCTATCAGAGTTTATCAACCAATTCTTATTTGTTTCTCCCCTCTTAAGACTGACTATGGGGTGGTTTATATAGTGAAAGATTTACATCCTTCCCTTGAACAGGTGTCATAGGGAAAATATCAAAGAAAAACATCTCTAGATCATATATGGAAAAATATCTAAGAATTAAATGTCTTTAACTCATCGCTGGGCTGGGAATTAATACATATTTATCTAAACAGAGCTGCGCTGAGGCAGCTGGCAGCTTAAGTTATATAACTGAGGGTTGCGCTTTGAATACTCATGTTCGTATCCTTCAGGCGGTTCTGCTGCTTTTATGTGGCTTCGAGATTTTTTTAATTAGTGTTGGTGAGCTTTGATGGCTTTGAGCTGCTCTATTTCTCTTTGTGCTATCCCTTTTCTACCATCTAGCTTCGTGTTTTAAAGTCCCCTATTGATATTCATAACTGATACTCTTTGTCGATTTTCTAAATTTGCTTCGCTGTCGTATCGGGCATTCACTTTCCTCTCAAAACACTTCAAACTGTTCAATCGCCCCTGTCTTATCTCTTGTGATCATTAATACAACCTCCAGATGTATTAGTTTGGTTTATCTGGCTGTGACACAGCAAGCACCTTCAGATATCTTTAAAAAACAGAGCAGGCGTCTAGGTTGCCCGCTTACACCAATAGTCAAATTTAATTTTTGAGGATTTATATTCAGGTCCTTAGTAGAAGCCATCCGTATTTGTGAAGGTGCACCAGAACCACTCTTATCGTTATATGATCTTGCCACCAATGACAGAGTTAGAGTAGAATTTAAATTGTCAAATCTTCCATGTAAATTGAGCGTTATCTTTGTCAAAGAAAAATTCAACAATGGAGCCATCAAGCCTCCAAATCATCAAACAGAGTCACAGGTGGTGACTCATTGTTTTTTAGAAGACAAATGCACATTTTTTGGCTGAGTCTTGCCACTGTATGTGCGCATTTTTCCACTAAGTCTTGCCACTATATGTGCGCATTTTTCCACTGAGTCTTGCCACTATATGTGCACATTTTTCTGTTGAGTCTTGCCACTGTATGTGCGCATCTTTCAGCTGAGTCTTGCCACTGTATGTGCGCATGTTTCAGCTGAGTCTTGCCACTGTATGTGCACATGTTTCAGCTAAGTCTTGCCACTGTATGTGCACATCTTTCAGCTGAGTCTTGCCACTGCATGTGCGCATCTTTCAGCTGAGTCTTGCCACTATATGTGCGCATGTTTCAGCTCAGTCTTTCTACTGTCCAAGCGCACTATTCATGCTGAGTATTGCCATCTAAAGACAGCTGTTGTGACTGTAAACCTGCTCTTTTACCATCTTTCATGTTCATTTTCATAGATGATGGACAAACATCATGTTTATCAATACCTATCTCAAATTCTGAATTTGGAAGCGACCTTTGCAGGTGCAGAGGCACTGTGAATGATGATTCCATTCTATTACCTTCTAGAGATACATCATTGGAAAATGTTTTTCCTGAAACAAGTGGTTTTACTGAAACTGGGGCATCTGCAGAACGCAACTCTTTCATGAATGTTTTTCCAAATAGAAATTCCAGTGTCTGAGCTCCTCCCTTTGTCGTATTGGCAAATGGAGGATATGATGTTCCAACCATTCCATTAATAGACGTTCTAGATTCTTAAGGGCGTGCATCAGTAGCTCGATAGTGCTGAATGGCTGCATCAAGCATGTTTGTGTTATGATCTTCATATCTACTTTTTTCATCTTTGAAATCCATAGATTTTTGAACAATTTCTGGCATTGATCTTGGAGCATCCAAGCCAATAATTTTATCAGGCATTTGTAATCCAGTTAAACGTGTTGTAAAAAATTGATCAAAAAATAGGTGATGGAGCAGAGTTTCCATTGCTTGGTGATCTTCTAAGAAAAGATGACCTCCCGTCATTGGCTAATTTACCACCAATGGAGTCACTCTGCCCAGAGAATGAATGACCAATGGCTATGTTTCCTGAATCAAACATATTTTTCTTGCTTCCAGAGTCAAAACCACCTCTAACACTTGAATTTCCCTCCTTTTCCAAGACACTTCCATAATCAGAAATCAAACTACCAGAATATTCTCCATTGTCCATGGCATTTGACATGGTTTTTGCTTTTAACACCAGGATATAAACCAATCAAGGATAAACATGAAGAACACCATATCGCAACCCATTCTATAGTATCTGAAACATCAGGAGGTCCCATCATAAATCCATTTCCCAGATAAAAGCTTCCTGTAGTTGTCCCATCTTTCTGAGGTTCTGAAGTGACTCGAAGGTGCTGAAGAGATACATTCTCTGAATTGTTATTGCCACAACAATGTAGAGCATTCTCGATTCCATATGAACTAAAGATGTCATGAGAACTTGGCAGCAAGTCAGAAGCAGCAACAAGATAATCCTTCCTGTCATTCTGTATGGGATTTCCCAGTGTTGGAATTCTATGAAATTGCTTCTCTAAAGGTTGAAAAGTTGCCTCAGCAACACTTCTGACAAACTTGTCTCAATAGGACAGGGACCAGAAGAATCAGAAGCTGGAATATCCATTTCATTTTTCTTCGCAGATGCCATAGTTTCCAATTCCTGATCACAGATGGCATTAGCAATTTCTGTCTTAGTTAGCCCAAGCAAAGAGCCTGAAACATGGACATGGTTATTCTTATAATCTTCTTTCTTCTCTAATTTAGCTATGCCATTACCCCCAACATCATGCAAATTGCCAACGTTTCTTATAGCATTGTGACTTGAAAGACATTCCCACTCCTATTTCCACCCTCTTTGATGCCTTAGAGGTTCTTTGATCTTTAGCTGAAGCAACTGGCATAGAAGCAACCAAAAATGGTGGTTGTTTGACCAATACTTTTTGTTGCAATTCTGCCATGTCTCTGTCTTGGTCATCTAATTTTGAATCTGCAAGTTCCAATTTAGTGCATGCCTGCTGAAGAGCCAAATTGTTATTTTCATTCTCCTCCATAAGCCTTGAAATTTTGTCTTCATGCACTTTGATGGAATTGGCTATGGGACTTTTTTTGCTGAGAGCACTTCATTTGTCTTTTGAGCTCCTCTATCTTTCTGTCCCTGACTTTTATAACATCGAGAAGAGCTGCTTTGATTTAGCATCATCTCTTTCACAACCATTAAAAACAGAACTAAAGGTTGATAGTCCTTTGTAGTAGCAGAAAATGTTGAGCTAGTTATGGTTATATTTCAACCAATGGAGGGGATATGTATTTAGGGGGATCTTGTATAATGTTTTTAGTATGGGGAGGGAAGAATAACTGGGATTTAGATAATAAGTTAGAAGTTAATATGTAATCTGATCAGAGAGTGCTAAGGATAGGAATCTTAGGCTTTTGAAGGAAAAACGGGACTTTTTAAGTGGATTAGGGGAAGTTAGCGAGTGTTTTGAGGGAAAAAGGGAAATTCAGACATGCCTCGCTTGAGCTCCTTCAAATTGAAACTTCCTTATGCTTGAAATGCGAACGGATATCATGCTTGAGAACATAAAATGAAATGGATCCCAAGCCATGATTCTGCCACCACAACGCTACCTACCCGGCCTACTCTCCTAACATGTTTTCTTCTTATGGTTTGGGTGCCCTTGAACTAGCATACCCAGCCTTTCAATGTTTCAGATATCCTCCTATCTAAATCGACCCTTGTCTCTTCCGGGGCTCAGATTAAGCTGATGAGCACCCTGGTTTCTCTACCTATTTACCAATCTGCCAAGTTTTAAGCTTGTTTGGCCGGATATTCATCTCTATATTCTAAAGCAAGCAATTGAAACCCAGGGAAGCCAAGTTTAAACTGTTTGACCTTCCCTTGATTGAACAACTCTTCAAAATTTGAATGACTTTATCCAAATGAAACTCTTGGAAATATGGAACCTTTGCAGTAATAAAAAGATGACATATTTGGCATGCAAACCGTCAATCATGAAATATGAACCCCTATTGCAATAGGAGGCTAACAGTGGCTCCACTTGGGGATGGCCTTTTCTTGTGAAAAGCCAAGAAGAGCAGGTCAGACTGCCTTGATCATCTATCGTCGTTGTAGAATGCAACACTCTTTGGTTGGCTGCTAGATGAATTGATTCCTTGAGGCTCAGACATGGTGCTCTCATGAACTGAATCGTTGCGCACATATAGCACTGCCTACTTTCTTCTGCATGCTTATTTCTACATGTTTCTCTGCTTGAGTGCTGCCTGAGTATGGCTTCAAAACATGTCACAAAAGCTGGAGTTTTGTCCCGAAAGTTTTTAGAGAAATCAACCTCTAATGACCTCAAACCTATAAGATCCATTGACATTGGCATTGAGGCTCTCGAAGTTCCTTCAAGCTGAATGCAGATCATATGATGCCGTGAACCAGAGCTTTTCCTAAAATTTATGAATGGGATGAAACACCATCATCATTCATCTCCCTCTGTTGAGACCTCTTACTGTTTAATGCAACTTTCTGTTTTATCCAAGGCCATAAAAGTTGTAGAATCAAAGCAGTCTACACAATTCTTTACCATTATATCTATTGCTCGACAAGCATGTGATTTCATGAGTGCTATAGGAGCATGGTGAGTTCCTCCATAAAGAGACACAATAGAAACAAGCTATGCTGCAGTTTTCTTTGCAGAGCACTTCACTGCAGCAGTCAAGAAGCCTTCCTTTGTTTATGAACCATCAATATGGACTACTTTTCCACTCCTTAGCACAAGACAAAGAAAACTGTTAGCGTTCCCTTCTTTGTCTAGCCAGTTCAAAATTGGACCAAGTGTAGGAGCAAAAATATGATCCCAATGTGACCACTTCTCCAGATCTGATAGCATAGGTGCTTTTAGTAGGCACTTCAAAGCATCAGCTCTAGTCATGTGACCAAATGCTCCAGCTATTTGTACAGGCTCAGATATCCACTTTTCAGAAATAGTTGAACTCGGACTTGAATGATCAGTTGTGCTGTTCCTTGCCAGCAATGCAGCCGAATACCTTGTCTTTCTTTTGTTTAGAATAATTTTGGAGTTTCTTAATATAATTCAAGACTTCCTCAAAAGAATAACTATCTGGTAGCTCAAATCTGATCAAAGGAAACTGCTTATACAAAAGAATATTGACTTCTTCTCTAGTGAGCAATACATTTTCACCATTTTCTGATGTAGCTTGTGACAAAAATTCTAACAGTTGGTTCTTTGCAATAGAAGCTGTTAATGATAAGTTTTCACGATTATGCATAACCATTTTTTTAATTATTTTGTCAGGAAACTGAGAAACGTGATTTTTTTTATTTTTTATTTTTTATCTTTTATTTTTTTATTTTTTTATTCTTTTTCTGAATTTTTTCATTGCTCCACAAATAACTGAAAAACCAAAGGTTTACAATCTCTTTCATTTATTTTCCATGTACAAAATTGTCCAGATGCCAGACATGCTTCAACATGCCCAATAAGCAAGTGTACATAATCAATTCCGTGGGAAGTATAGCCAACTGTTTTGTTCAATGCTTGATTTTCCCAGTAACCTTCATAAGATTTTGCCCATTCTTCAAATAATCAGAATACACTTCAAATACAGTTAATTCTGTCTCCAAGTACTACCGCACAAAATCAGCGCCAATGCAGCTGATTTCATAACTACGTTCCAAGGGATGCCACGCTTCCCTTTTCTCACTAATCCCTTGACAAATGGCCACAGATTTATCACCACCCATATACTGCAAAAGTACTCTGCAAATAGCTTACCTCTAAATATATGATATCTTCCTGACACAAAAATTACTTATGTGCACTTTGCCTGGAATAGGAGACGTGGGATCTGTTATTCTACAAATAGATGTCTCCAATTGCACTTGTCTGTTTGGCATGGTAACATTTACTGCAGAACTGAAGGGAGTTCTAGGGAGGGTGGCCCTTTCATCTGCTAGGAATGAAGTCTCAAGAGCTAAATGATAAGCTGCAAAAACCGCATACTGAACAACAAATTTAACTTTCTTTAACTCATCTCCACTTGCACCTTTTAGCAAAATTGTACATCCCAAAGGCTTTGTGCATCCCTCAAAGAACATCAAGGTTTTTGTTGATTTTTTCCTACGATCTCCAAAACTGGCATGCTCTTCCACAAATTTCTCAACATGGAATAGCTCATAGTGCTTCACATATGCTGGATTAAGATTTTCTAGAGAAGAAACAATTTGTGCACCAGTACATCGGGATAGGCGCTCTAAATTAGTTCTCTTCACATCCAACACTAGTGATATCTCCTTAGCCAATAGAAATTCTTGGGCTTGATGGGAGACAATCTTTTCTACTAGCAGTACATTAGGATGATAAGCTTCTATTCTTGCCACAGCTGCTTTCAGATAATCAATTTCCTGCTGCATTAAAGCATTGAGAGATGACAGTTGATTTGAAGCTGGTTTATATTCAAGATCTCCTCCCAATAGTAGCAACCTGGGGTTTTTTATAGTTGTTTGGCATATGCTTGTGCACTATATTCTTCTTAAGGACAACTCCCTTAATCACCTTGCTTTCACTGCGGTGGCCACGTGCTACACACTTCACTTATATATAGCAAACATGATCCATTGCTCTTCCTTCACTAGCGTCTGGCTTGATATATGAAGCTGCTTGCCAGGCCAATGTAGAAACTATTACTTTCCAGCTCTCAACGTCAAAGACTTATGACCTTTTTTTATCACACCAAGGTTAATTTGAGGCATAAGCCTAGTTTGATAAGAGCTAGAATACATGGACTGATACCAGATAAGGAAATGTGTTCGGATGTGTCAAAAAATTTGAAGGGCCATTTGCAGACAAAAAGGAAACAAACTTTACAAATATCAAGATTAGCATTAACCTGTTTGCACACCAGAGAAAGCTCCTCATGCCAAATCTGGAGCTGCTAGTTCCACGCCAAAGCAAACAGTCATCTCAACAAAGCAATGCAATGTAAATGGTACCCTTGTGTTTTAGCAGGTCTGAGAGTGGTTCATTTGGAGGTCTAGGATCTATACATAATAATTACCACTACAAATGCCATTGACCCTTTTTACTCTAGCTTACAAATGAGTGGAAATGAGGAGCTTTTTTGAATCTGTGGATATATAAAGATAATTGTAAGCATGATCCACAACAGAGGAGTTAAGTGGACAGTAAAGGAAAGAAAGCAAAGATGCTGAAGATCCATTGGATAAATGTGGTAAAAGCAAATGACAACATCCTTGAAAGAATTGTATTGACTGCCGCAACATTTTCCACCAGCAACCAAGTTTCTAACATGTGCTTTGGATAGATTTGCTTGAGTTCCACCTCTTTTTTGAATTTAGATGATGAAGGATGGTGTGGAATCAATCATTGCCTTCCTTTAGAATATTTTTTAGAGAAGCTTATCAAAAAAAAGAATAAGAAACCTTCAAAACTTTCAAATACTATATCCTGTCAGAGAGCTTCAGCAACATTTTCTTGAGAAGTTTCTAGCTGGCCTGAAAAAGGTTTTCACAGGGTACAAGGTCTGAAATAATGATGTTACCATGTACTGATGGTCCTCAAACAGAATCTAGTTCGCCATATCTTGTGACAATTGTTTCTTTATGTATCCAAAATGTGAACTTGTTGTGATTTATCAGGGAGACATTGTTTCCATGACTTTTTGGTTCGAAGTAATCGATTGCTTATATACATAAAAACAAAACAACAAAAAAAAAAAGGAAAGTGTTGCCATATGTACAAATACTAATCTAAACATATATACAGGGGCATTGTATCTTTTAAAAGGGATCTTGATAATGTTTCAACATTCGGCCATTAACAGGGTCGTCCTCCACTGTGCTGTCAGCTGCTAATGACAAATGGGCCTTTCCATAAAAAATCGAACTTTGCATGCTTCCCCTTGTCTTCTCTTCGTGAGTCCCACCTCAAAACTTTCTTGCCAACACAGAAATCCTCAGCCTTAGTCCTCTTGCCAAATATTTTCTTTAGCTTGTCTTGTAAGATCTAAGCTCTGTTGTAAACTTGCTCTCTAGTTTGCTGAAGATGAATGGTCTGGTTGATTCTTTGTTGAATATCATTTGGTTCAGCTTGGATTTCCTGTAGTAGCTTGATAACAGGAATGCCCAGGGAAGATGGAAATCTGGCCTCCATACCATATACCAACTCATAAGGGCTCATCCCAATGGACCTCTTGGTTGACAATCTATCTGGCCAAAGGGCATTGATAAGTTTTTTGTGACAGTTCTTCTTGTTTTCTTATAGCATTTTCTTGATGATATTAATCAATCTTTTGTTGGAAGATTCGGCCAAGCCATTGCCTTGAGGATAATAGGTTGTGGAGTGGCCCAGGGTGATGTGGAATTTATGGCAGAAATTAATCATTTTTTTGGATTTGAAGGCAGCGGCGTTATCTGTAATGATTTCTCAGGGCAGCCAAATCTGGAGAGGATATTGGTTTCGAGAAATTGGATAATGGTGGATTCATTGGCTTGCCTGCATGGTATGGCTTCAATCCACTTGGTGAAATAGTCGGTGGTTGTAAGAATCCATTTGTGCTGGCCTGAGGAAGAGGGATGGATTTCTCTGATGAAGTCAAGACCCCATTATTGGAAAGGTTTTTCGGTTGAGATGGGTCTAAGGGGCAAGGGCAACAACTTTCTTTTGCCTTCAAAGATCTGGCATTTGTGGCATGAGGCAACAAACCTTTTTACATCTGCAAACAAAGAGGGCCAATAGAAACCCGCCCTTAAGATCTTGTCAGCAGTGGACTTCCAATATAAATGCCCTCCACAGTCCCCTGCATGGAACTCCTTCATAACATGGTCAATTTCATTGATAGTTAAACAATTCAGCAATATTCCTTCATGTTTTTTCCAAAACAAAGCACTATCTATGACACAAAACTTTGACACCTTCATTTGTAAAAATCTCTTTTTGGTCTTGGACAATCCTGGAGGAGCACACAGGTTTAAAAATGTGTAACAAATATCAGCATACCATGGGGATTGCAAAAAGGTCTCACTGATCTGTGGAGTCGCCAGCTCCTGATCATTGTCCAGCTAGTTAATGTCTAAGGCTTGCAAATTGGTCTCAGATAGCAGTTTGGCTAAACCTTGTCCCTTTATGAGCTTACTGGGTTTTATTTCAATGTCATATTCAAGGATATTGGCAATCCACTTGCCTCTTTTGCCTTCTAGTCCCTCTTGAGTTAATATGTCTTTTACGAAAGCATGTGGGACATAGGAAATCACATGTGAATATAAAATGTAAACTCGAAAATCCTTGATTGCATTAACGAGAGCATAGGCCTGTTTCTCCATGATTTGGTACTTCAAAGGGGCATCTCTAAGGGCTCTGCTAAAGAATGCAATTGGTTTTTCATTTCCTTGGTCGTCTTTTTGCAGAAGGACAACAGCTATCGTGTGATCTGAAGCAAAAGAAAAGATGATAAAATCCTTATCAAACTGCGGGCTCGTGAGGACCGGAGTTTGGGTTAGTGCAATTTTAATACTCTTAAATGCTTGCTTGGCCTCTAGAGTCCATTTCACCTTGGAATCTTTATTTAACATGTTTCTTAACAGTCTTAATAGCTCAGCTACGTTTGGGATAAATCTCCTTAGGAAATTGATTTTTCCAAGGAATGCCTGCAACTCTTTGATGTTTCTCGGATAAGGGATTTGCAGAATGGCTTGGATTCTTTCTGGATCAATTCTGATGCCATCTTTTGAAATAATATGGCCTAGAAGCTTGCCTTCCTCAAGGTTGAAAAGGGACTTCTTGGGGTTTAAGGAAATGCCATATTTTCTACATGTCATGAATACTTGCCTGAGGTGCTTGAGGTTCTCTTGGTCAGATTTGGAGAAAGGGGTTAGGTTGTCGAGATAGATAACCAAGAAATCATGGATTTCCCTAGCAAATGTAATGTCCATGGCCCGTTGAAAGGTAGCACCTGCATTCTTTAGTCCGAAAGGCATCTTCACATATTTAAATGTTCCCCACGGTGTTGTAAAGGCTGTTTTGTATTGGTCATCTGGGTGAACAAGTATTTGATTGAAACCTGAAAAGCCATCTAGCAAAGAGATTCTAGATGACCCCACTACTCTTTGGAGAATGTGGTCCATTTTGGGCAATGGGTAGTGGTATTTATGGGAGACTTGGTTCATATTCCTTAAGTCTACACAAAGCCTAATCTCACCTGTCTTCTTTCTTGTGGGAACAAGATTGGATACCCATTCCGAAAATCTAATGGGTGCTATAATGCCAGCCTCAAACATTCTTTTCACTTCTTTTTCAATCAAAGGGAGAAGGACTGGATTGATTCTCCTTAGTTTTTGTTCGAAGGCTTTTGATTTGGTTTTAGCGGGATGGTATGTTGAATAATCGAGGTGTCATAGGACTTCAAGTCCTCATAACTCCAAGCGAATACATGTTGGAACTCTTTGAACAGGTCAATATACTTTGGTTTTTGATCAGGTGGCAAAGATTTGGACATTTTGATCATTTTGGGCTTCTCTGCTGTTCCAATATTATAGTCTTCAATTGCAGTATTTTGAGGTTGTATTTTTGGTTTTTTGGGGACATCGTTTGCATCAAAGATGTCTTCTAATGGGGTGAGACCAGCAGGTAAGAAATTGTCCTTTAAATCAATGATTTCGGCCTCTGTTTCAGCTATTTCTCCTAAGTGTATCTGCCTGAGCTCTTGCATGTTTTTGGCATAAAAACTGGTTGGGCATAGCATTTTTCTAGCCTCTTCAGCTGTTAGGGTTTGCTGATTTTGGGTTGTCGTTTGTTGTTGGTCACCCATGGTATCCATGTCAATGTTTAATTTTGAAAATTCTTGCTGCATAGTCAAAAAATTGTTAATTTGTGCATCGTCCTCAAAGACTTGCCAATCTCTAATATGGTTAGGGACAACAGGCCTATGCTTTACCTCAGCAGTGAAGTGGTGATTAGGCTGAAAAGGGAGCTTGCAAGTGCTAGCAAAAGTGGCTAGACTGTGAGCATGGATGTTATGGCTTCTCGATATCTTGGCAAGCTTAGATTCAGTAAAGTAATTGAGTACTTCTGTGGCAGCGGTCCTATAAGCTCTCAGTTTGCTGTTATTGGTGACAAAGTTGCCTTTCATTTGTTGGATTATTAAGTCGGAGTTGCCTAGAATGGAAATTTTTGTAGCCCTGAGAGCTTTGATGAGTTTAAGGCCTAAAAGGAGGGCCTCATACTCTACCATGTTGTTGGTGCATTTGAAATTCAATCTATAGGCATGACCCTCTGCATGGTCGTTTTGGCTGTTATGGATCCATACCCCTGCCCCTGCTCCTAGCTTATTGACTGAACCGTCAAACTCCAAATACCATAGGATTTCTTGGTCTTGACTAGCATTGGGAGTTGAAATTATTATTGGAGCGAGCATATTTGAATTTCCTGTTTCAGGAGCCTCTCCTTGTGTGGTGGCTGCATTGTTTGTTTTGACAGTTTGCTGGGGCAGGGTAACCGATTCCTCAGTTATGCCTGCTTCTTGTTCTAAATCCAAAGGCTTATCATCGGTTGGGGGACTATCGTCATTGAACAAAATAAATGAATCCATGTCAGAATGGATTGAGTAAATGGGAAAGTTTTGGGGCTTTTCCTCACTACTCACCACATACTTCATCAGTGTTTCTTGATACAATCTCTTTGGTTTCCCAAAGACTGAGATAGTGGCGTAAGAGAGGTCTAATTGAAGGGATCCTTGGAGCTTTGCTCCCTAAGATCTTGACAAAAGTATCCCATACTTTGGTGGAATGTCAGCAACCACCACGTCCATCAGAATTGTTTTGTTGGGATACTGGACTAAAGACACACATAGATCTTTGATTAAACCTAGACACTTGACTTGACTTGAATCGAAGGAGAATAGGTCTTTGTATGGCCTTGTGATATCAAGGTTTAGCTTTTCCATTACTGCTTTGGGCATGAGATTGTGTGAGGCCCCTGAATCAAACATAGCATTGTGCAAAACTTTGTCGTGTATATGCAGCCTTACATAAAAGGGCAGAATAGTTCCATATGCTGGTTTTCCGTTAACCTCAGGACCGAATAACAGCTCAGGCGTATCATCTAAAATATTGACATCATCTTTGGTCTCTGGCATTTGAAGTGTTTTTTGGATTTGTTGCCTATACACATCATGTTTGGCAAGCTTAGAGAGGGGGATGGAAATTTTTAGTTTTCTTATTTCTGCTTCTAAGCTAAATGGTTTCTCCAATGGAGTCTTTGTGTTGGTGGTAGCTGATTTCCCCCTTTCAAGTGTATTTTCTGTGATTTCCTCCTGACTATCAGTGTTATGGTGAGTGCTACCTTGTGGTATCTCTGTTTGGGAAGGTTTTGCAGAGTGCTATTCAAATTTCCTTTTGTGGGGGAAGATAGCAAAGGTTGATCATTAGCAGACTGCATGTCGGTTATGTCTTCCATAGTTACTTCCTGCAAGTTTGGGATCGTGTCATCAACTGGTTCTGTAATAACAATTGTGCCTTTAATCTTCTTGGAATGTTTTGTTTGCTTTTGTTTGACGGGCTCGGGCACATCAATTGTTCTAGTCCTTAGTTTGTATTGCTTGTGCACCTTATACACAGCAGAGTCATAGCCTTGTTTGAAGTCAAAAGACTCTCCGGTTTGAGTCTGAAATTCACTAAAGTCTTGATCAGCTTGGTTTTGTTGGATAAGGTGGCAGTCTTTTTGTGTTAAGAAAACCTGTTGTTCACTCTTTGAGCCCACCCAGTTTATATGAGTATCTTCTAATGGCTCGCTAGATGTTGATGCCTCCGTGTAGTTCTCTTGGAACGGAGGTCTTATATCATGATCTGAGCTGGATTGTCCAGCGTTTGGGTTGTGAGTTTTCCTAAAATTTGGGTTCCTCATAGTGTTGGCTTGTGGTGCATCCCACGTAGCCTTTCTCTCAATGGTTTCTATTCTATCTCCTAGTCTGTGCATGCCACTGAGAATAGCATCGAGTTTTTGGTCTAGGGCTGAAGGTTCCTCTTTAAAGGTGGTTCTTCTTTCGGCTCTCGCTCTATTTCTTTTGGCAATTAAGTTTGCCTCTACACTCACAGCAATGTCTTGCATTTCTGCCAGGCTTTGAGGGGTTCATTCTCTTAACTGATAAGCCATGTCAGAATCAAAGCCATCGGGGAATTTATATAAAGCAAGATCAGGTGGAGGCCTAAGGTTCTGTGGGATCGCATTGTAGACATTGTTAAACCTTGCGCAGTAGTCTAATACAGCCTCCTGAGGGCCTCTTTTAATGGTGTTGTATTCGGACAATATGTGCAATGGGTCTTTCTTCTTCTCCCATCTATTGATAAATGTGTGGTATAAGACTTCTAGATTTGCTACGGAATTGGCTGGGAGTGCTCTAAACCAAGGCCTGATATCACCTGTCAAACTTTGGACAAAAATCCTCATCCTCACACTATCATCGTCAATTTCATAGCCCTCAAAGTAATCTTGCATTTTCTTTGTATGTTGAAGGGTCATGCAGGAACTGGTGCCATCAAAATAAGTTATCTTAGTCTGTTAGTCCTGAGGCATGGCCCCGGGGTTTCCAGGCAGCTGCAAAGGGGCATATCTATTAGCCACTTTTATAGGGACGAGTGGAACTGCAGGGATGAATGGAACAGTTGGAACAACTATGATGATGGGAGTGGTTATGGTAGTATGTGCAGTGAATGGAGGTGGGGACGAGGTGGAAGGTGAGGTAGATGACGAAGCAGGGAAAATAGGGGATGAGTGAAAAAGAACTTTTACAGGGGTTGAACCGCTGCTTGGGTGAACTTTCTCAGGACTAGAATTAGCTAAATCTTCTCTTTGCTCTATCTTCCTGAGGTTTCTAGGGATTAAATTTGGATTTTCAGAAGTAGCTAGGGGCTTTGGGTCCGGATTCGACCTTGTATTACGTGAATGCTTTTTGGGAGCCAACTTCCAACTTGATAGTTGAAGTTATCTCAAAAGGTCCCTAGCGGAGTCGCCATTATGTTAACGCTCAGGTTGTCCCTTGGCTCCTTAAGGGATACGGCCGAGGTAACACCAGACCAATCTTTGGACTGCGGGTCCTAGCCTATCTGCAATCAGAGAGGGCTCTCTCTTCGTAATTTAGCTTTGTTTAGGGTGATCTTAGGCTAGTTATTGAGTACAAGGGTTTTTGTTTTTTTGGTGAGAAAGAGAATGGCTTCAAGCAGAGAGGTAATGCATCGTGCGATGAATTTCAAACCATTGGGCATGGAGTTAGAGGAGCGGGACTGCTGGTGTGTTTTTCTTGGTCACGAGGGGGATATGGAGCAGATAGCTGCTCATGAAACAATTATTCGGGTTAAAAAAGGATGAAGTGGAGGTCAGAGATGTAAGGCAACTAAGATATCTTTGATCCGGCTGACCGAGGTAAGGTTGATGGATTCTATCTAGGAACAATTAAGATTTCCTAAATAACAATCATACATGGGTGACAAAGAACTAATATGCTCCATGAGGTATTCATATTAAAGCTCTTAGTCAGAACAAAAACATATAGAACGTTTGCAAAAATTTAGTGTAAATTGTTGTAAGGCCAATTGTAGATTAGTCCTCCTTTCTGCAATCGAAAAATGGATTCTATCTAGGAACAATCAAGATTTCCTAAATAAAAATCGTTCATGGGTGACAAAGAACTAATATGATCCATGAGGTATTCATATTAAAGCTCTTAGTCAGAACAAAAACATATAGAACGTTTGCAAAAATTTAGTGTAAATTGTTGTAAGGCCAATTGTTGATTAATCCTTCTTTCTGCAATCGAAAATAGTGATAATGAAACAAATATATGTGAATTGATATTATACAGACAAGAGATGTTTTATTAGTCCATATGACAGCGTGAGAATTTGTTGATCATCCTTCAGCATTTTTTTAAAAAAAGAAAAGGAAAGCATAGTGGACAGTCCATTATCTGATCCTTTGAATAATCTTTGATCTCTCAGCCAACAAACTTTCAATGATACAGCGCAAACCAGCGAGATTGGAAGTTTTAAGGAGATGAGAAGCACAAAAGAAAATCGTTATTTTAGCATATCAGCATGAAGGTGAAAAAATCTTTGTCTAGGCGACGATAAAAATTTCTTGCATAAATGCCAGAACATGGGCGGATTCATTACCAGTTCAGAAGAAAACATAAAAAATAGCAAACCTTGAGCATAGAGTGTAGCTCAACAAATTCTAGACTAATCTTTCTATCTGCTATTTAGATGGCGATATGAGCATATCATGAGCGTGAAACATAAAGAAAAACAGAGATGAGAGGCACTTATTGAGTTATGTGGCAGCTTTAGAATTCCGAAAGGCCCCCTTCAACCAACAAGACACACCACACAGTCCATTTCCAAGAAAAACTCCCGCAGTCTTTGATTAATGAATCGTGCTAGATGTACACAACCAATCTCTATCAGAGTTTATCGACCAATTCTTACTTGTTTCTCCCCTCTTAAGACTGACTATGGGGTGGTTTATATAGTGAAAGATTTACAGCCTTCCCTTGAACAGGTGTCATAGGGAAAATATCAAACAAAAATATCTCTAGATCATATCTGGAAAAATATCTAAGAATTAAATGTCTTTAACTCATCGTTGGGTTGGGAATTAATACATATTTATCTAAACAGAGCTGCGCTGAGGCAGCTGGCAGCTTAAGTTATATAACTGAGGGTTGCGCTTTGAATACTCTTGTCTGTATCCTTCAGGCGGTTCTGCTGCTTTTATGTGGCTTCGAGATTTTTTTAATTAGCACTGGTGAGCTTTGATGGCTCTGAGCTGCTCTATTTCTCTTTGCGCTATCCCTTTGCTGCCATCTAGCTTCGTGTTTTAAAGTCCCCTGCTGATATTCATAACTGATACTCTTTGTCGGTTTGCTGAAGTTGCTTCGCTGTCGTATCGGGCATTCACTTTCCTCTCAAAACACTTCAAACTGTTCAATCACCCCTATCTTATCTCCTGTGATCATTAATACAACCTCCAGGTGTATTAGTTTGGTTTATCTGGCTGTGACACAGCAAGAACCTTCAGATATCTTTAAAAAACAGAGCAGGCGTCCAGGTTGCCCGCTTACACCAACAGTCAAATTTAATTTTTGAGGATTTATATTCAGGTCCTTAGTAGAAGCCATCCGTATTTGTGAAGGTGCACCAGAACCACTCTTATCATTATAGGATCTTGCCACCAATGATAGAGTTAGAGTAGAATTTAAATTGTCAAATCTTCCATGTAAACTGAGCGTTATCTTAGTCAAAGAAACATTCAACAATGGAGCCATCAAGCCTCCAAATCATCAAACAAAGTCACAGGTGGAGACTCATTGTTTTTTATAAGAAAAATGTGCATTTTTCGGCTGAGTCTTGCCACTGTATGTGCGCATTTTTCGGCCGAGTCTTGCCACTGTATGTGCGCATTTTTCTGCTGAGTCTTGCCACTGTATGTGCACATCTTTCAGCTGAGTCTTGCCACTATATGTGCGCATCTTTCAGCTGAGCCTTGCCACTGTATGTGCGCATCTTTCAGCTGAGTCTTGCCACTATATGTGCGCATCTTTCAGCTGAGTCTTGCCACTGTATGTGCGCATGTTTCAGCTGAGTCTTTCTACTGTCCAAGTGCACTGTTCATGCTGAGTATTGCCATCTAAAGACAACTGTTGTGACTGTAAACTTGCTCTTTTACCATCTTTCATGTTCATTTTCATAGATGATGGAAAAACATCATGTTTATTAATAACTGTCTCAAATTTTGAATTTGGAAGCGACCTTTGCAGGTTCAGAGGCACTGTGAATGATGATTCCATTCTATTACCTTCTAGAGATACATCATTGGAAATTTTTTTTCCTGAAACAAGTGGTTTTACAAACTGGGGCATCTGCAGAACGCAACTCTTTCATGAATTCTTTTCCAAACAGAAATTCCAGTGTCTGAGCTCCTCCCTTTGTCGTATTGGCAAATGGAGGATATGATGTTCCAACCATTCCATTAATAGATGTTCTAGATTCTGAAGGGCGCGCATCAGCAGCTCGATAGTGCTGAATGGCTGCATCAAGCATGTTTGTGTTATGATCTTCATATCTACTTTTTTCATCTTTGAAAGCCATAGATTTTTGAACAATTTCTGGCATTGATCTTGGAGCATCCAAGCCAATAAATTTATCAGGCATTTGTGATCCAGTTAAACGTGTTGTAAAAAATTGATCAAAAAACAGGTGATGGAGCAGAGTTTCCATTGCTTGGTGATCTTCTAAGAAAAGATGACCTCCTGTCATTGGCTAATTTACCTCCAATGGAGTCACTCTGCCCAGAGAATGAACGACCAATGGCTATGTTTCTTGAATCAAACATATTTTTCTTACTTCCAGAGTCAAAACCACCTCTAACACTTGAATTGCCCTCCTTTTCCAAGACATTTCCATAATCAGAAATCAAACTACCAGAATATTCTCCATTGTCCATGGCATTTGACATGGTTTTTGTTTTTAACACCAGGATATAAACCAATCAACGATAAACTTGAAGAACACCGTATCGCAACCCATTCTATAGTAGTTGACACATCAGGAGGTCCCATCATAAATCCATTTCCCAGATAAAAGCTTCCTGTAGTTGTCCCATCTTTCTGAGGTTCTGAAGTGACTCGAAGGCGCTAAAGAGATACATTCTCTGAATTGTTATTGCCACAACAATGTAGAGGATTCTCGATTCCATATGAACTAAAGATGTCATGAGAACTTGGCAGCAAGTCAGAAGCAACAGCAAGATAATCCTTCCTGTCATTCTGTATGGGATTTCCCAGTGTTGGAATTCTATGAAATTGCTTCTCTAAAGGTTGAAAAGTTGCCTCAGCAACACTTTCTGACAAACTTGTCTCAATAGGACAGGGACCAGAAGAATCAGAAGCTGGAATATCCATTTCATTTTTCTTCGCAGATGCCATAGTTTCCAATTCCTGATCACAGATGGCATTAGCAATTTCTGTCTTAGTTAGCCCAAGCAAAGAGCCTGAAACATGGACATGGTTATTCTTATAATCTTCTTTCTTCTCTAATTTAGCTATGCCATTACCCCCAACATCATGCAAATTGCCAACATTTCTTATAGCATTGTGACTTGAAAGACATTCCCACTCCTATTTCCACCCTCTTTGATGCCTTAGAGGTTCTTTGATCTTTAGCTGAAGCAACTGGCCTGGAAGAAACCAGAAATGGTGGTTGTTTGACCAATACTTTCTGTTGCAATTCTGCCATGTCTCTGTCTCAGTCATCTAATTTTGAATCTGCAAGTTCCAATTTAGTGCATGCCTGCTGAAGAGCCAAATTGTTATTTTCATTCTCCTCCATAAGCCTTTAAATTTTGTCTTCATGCACTTTGATGGAATTGGCTATGGGAATTTTTCTGCTGAGAGCACTTCATTTGTCTTTTGAGCTCCTCTATCTTTCTGTCCCTGACTTTTATAACATCGAGAAGAGCTGCTTTGATTTAGCATCATCTCTTTCACAACCATTAAAAACAGAACTAAAGGTTGATAGTCCTTTGTAGTAGCAGAAAATGCTGAGCTAGTTATGGTTATATTTCAACCAATGGAGGGGATATGTATTTAGGGGGATCTCGTATAATGTTTTTAGTATGGGGAGGGAAGAATAATTGGGATTTAGATAATAAGTTAGAAGTTAATATGTAATCTGATCAGAGAGCGCTAAGGATAGGAATCTTAGGCTTTTGAAGGGAAAACAGGACTTTTTAAGCGGATTAGGGGAAGTTAGCAAGTGTTTTGAGGGAAAAAGGGAAATTCAGACATGCCTCGTTTGAGCTCCTCCAAATTGAAACTACCTTATGCTTGAGATGCGAACGGATATCACGCTTGAGAACATAAAATGAAACGGATCCCAAGCCATGATTCTGCCACCACAACGCTACCTACCCGGCCTACTCTCCTAACATTTTTTCTTCTTATGGTTTGGGTGTCCTTGAACTAGCATACCCAGCCTTTCAACCTTTGTTTCAGCTATCCTCCTATCTAAATCGACCCTTGTCTCTTCTGGGGCTCAAATTAAGCTGATGAGCGCCCTGGTTTCTCTACCTATTTACCAATCCGCCAAGTTTTAAGCTTGTTTGGCCGGATATTCATCTCTATATTCTAAAGCAAGCAATTGAAACCCAGGGAAGCCAAGTTTAAACTGTTTAGCCTTCCCTTGACTGAACAACTCTTCAAAATTTGAATGACTTTATCCAAATGAAACTTTTGGAAATATGGAACCTTTGCAGTAATAAAAAGATGACATATTTGGCATGCAAACCGTCAATCATGAAATATGAACCCCTATTGCAATAGGAGGCTAACACATTAGTTGCATATTAGATGAGAGATTCAAAGATGCCCCTGCCCTTACTCATTGATCATAGAAGAGGAAGTTTTCTCGTAGCATTGAGATGAAAAATACCTTGACTTATGCCAACCCTAAAATTATAATTTTAAGTGAGTCTTTTCTCCCACAATCTTATATATTTTATATTTCAAAATGATCTATCTCCTTTCCTCTTAGAAATATTAATCCTTTCCTTTCCACTTTTTAAGCTCGGGAAGAATGTCACGTAGATTAACTTCATAAAAAAAACAATGGTGGTATTTATGAGGAAGAATTTCACTAATAAAATAACAATAAAACTTAATTAAGGTTATGATAAAAACAATGGTGGTATTTATTAGAAGGAATTTCACGTACATTAACTTATGATAAAAAGAATGGTGGCATTTATTACGAGGAATTTCACGTACATTAAATTCGGATAACAATGGTGGTATTTACCCCCTAATGCGTTCTTTCTGAAATCAACTCCTCTCAGTGTTACTTTATATTATTCAGATTTCATGTTAGCCAATTGAAAAGCATTTAGTCGTTGGATCACAACTTGAACTACTGAAACTACCTAGACATCCTTTTGATGTCTAGGATAGTAGATCTACTACATCTAAATTTGCATAGCATTAAGGTATGGCTTTTTAAAATTTATTTGCTCTAAATTGATGTAATCTCGTTTGCTTGTTGGCTGGCTTATGGGTTATTTCTTACTCTGTACATATAATTTTTTATCAGAAAATATTTATATAATGACATGCATAATTGGTATTTTATTTTTATTTGTATGTTTCTTAATTTTATTTCAATATTTTTCTTAAATTTAATTTACTTGGTATAAGAAAATATTATTGAAAAATTTACATAGTTATAATTTATTGTTTAAAGAAAAATATGCACTTCAAAATATTTATATAGTTATAATTTATTTATTCTTATATGCTTTATTCCTGATCCATTTTGGACTACATATGTGGCTAGAACTTTAATCGTATTCATTTAGAAAAGATATTTACGCTTTCGGTAAATCGTAAGTAATGAATACTAATAAGAAAGGGTATTCTAGGAAATATTTTTTTTATCATGTTCTTTAATATAATTGAATAAGGGTATGATTTTAGGAAATATTTTTTTGTGTCATGTTTTTTAATATAATTGTTTCATTCAAATATCAAATGCCGTTACATTATATTATCTTTTTTGCAGTAATCAATCTTAATCTCTTTCTTCAGATTATATTAAATGTAGAATTGTTTTATTTGTTATTTATGTAGTTATATTTTATTACATATCATGTTTTTCCTTTTTTTAATGGTCATCTGAGTTTTGACTATCTAACTCAATTTCTCCAATTCCTCTTAAGGGTTTTTGAATAATTTAAATTTCAATATAATTAATTTGTTTCCATTTAAAAATAGTGGATCACTATTATTTAAGTCATTTGAGTGTTTTGAGTATTGATGTGTTATTGAGCCTTTGAATGTTGATGAGAGAGAAATTCACACTTAAAAAATTATTGCAAAAGCAAGAATAATTTAATTTTCTTAATTGCAATATGTAGATTTTTGGCTAATCTATCTCTTATTTTATCTTTCTCCAAAGGGGTAAAATTATCTATAATTAATTAAGTTAAGAACTTTTAAATATTTCTTTTAAATCTAAAATTTCATAATAATAAAAAAATAGAACATATGAAACAAACCACCTTCATTCCCCTGGTCTATTTATAATTTATTAACTTGGTATTTGATGTGCAATTGTCTGTATATATATCATAGTTCTCATAATTTCATTGCTTTCCCACATCACTCTCGCTGCTACATGAATATCTTCTCATAATTTCATTGCTTTCCCACATCACTCTCGCTGCTACATGAAATAATTTATTAACTTGGTATTTGATGTGCAATTGTCTGTATATATCATAGTTCTCATAATTTCATTGTTTTCCCACATCACTCTCGCTGCTACATGAATATCTGTTTTTTAAATATTGTTTATGGATTATCTCAAATTTTAACCAAAATTTTTTAAAATTTGTTTATGAATTGTGAACATTATCTCAAATTTTAACCAAAATAAGAAGAAAAATCTTTTCCTCAAGAAATAAACAAAAATATAATAAGTTTATTGCAACACTTAATTGCCCAGGCCCTACAAAAAGATAGGACCTTAATCATGAAGCTGAGCCTTTCTCAACTATATAGCAAACTTGAGAGTAGGAATAACCTAAATGTAATTACTAAATAGATATACTGATGGACTTTCTTAACTGAAGTCATAATAAGCAGAGCTGGTGTTTATGCCGAATAATGATACAAACACTTTCTTAACTGAAGTCATAATAAGCAGAGCTGATGCTTATGCCGAATAATGATACAAACAAAGAATAATATTTAGAGAGAATTATTTTAGAATTTCTAGTCACCATAAATAGATAATTCATATTCATTTACCTTCATACTGCTTCCTATTGCTCCACCATTATCAAAATCATTTTCGTGATATTATTGAATCATGATATTTTTTAATGCTATCCACATAATGGTAAGTGTACATACTACTTCTCACGATAAGTAATTATTTGTAATAATATTTTCAAATAAACATTGTAAATCGTACCAGTCACATAGGCTTGTACAAAAGCTTAAATATTTTTTTATAGAACTCCAAGTCCTTGGAGGGCTAAAACGCATTTTTGACTTCACTCGATAGAAAATTTAAAGTTGTTAGCAAAGGACATAGATTAAGTTAAAGTAGGAGTATATTAGCTAATTTAGGGTGTTCTCATACTTTGTACAATAGAAATTTTTATAGTTTGAACTAAGTCCAATAAGTTTATGTTTATATTTCTAACCACTAGGTTAAAACTCAAGTCCCTGATCTTTTTGTCTTTTGGATAGTTTTCCTTATTTACCTAATTAACTATTCAGATTTGTTTTCATAAAATAATCTAACTCCAACATGATTTCTTCATAAATTTTGTCTTTTTAAGAAGAGATAAGAACTCTCTGCAATAGCTCTTCCAATATTGTTGATGTTTATCTAACCATTAAAAAAATAATGAATGAAACCTTTAAAAATAGATTTCCATACTTTCCATACATTTCTGTAGGCTCAAGGTGATTTTCTGGAAATCGAGAGTTGATTTGTTTTAAGAATGGATTCAAGGTCGGTTGTTGCGTGACTATGTTATCGATGATTCGGTTTTTCTTTTATTTTGGGAAGAGAAATAATACATCTATGATTATGATTATGATTTTTTTTTGGTAATATATAATATATAGATAATGGTAATGAAGAAGTTAAGATTGGAAAATTATAATTTTTAAATTCCATTATAATGAGTTGACAATCTTTTAATGGTCTATTATTATTGGGTTGACAAATTTAATATTATTGTTTTGACTAATCGTGTTAGTTATGACTTGGTAATTAAAATTTTTAAATTCCATGGTATTGAGTTGGAAACCTTTTAAATGATATAATAACAATGACTTTGACAAGCTTTACTATTGTATTTTGACTTTCTTAGTAGGCAGTACAACTTTCTCCAATACATGTTTTTGCATTGGTCACCAACACAACATTTAATTTGGTTAAGATTTGGTTCAATACATCATAAATTCCAAAGTTTCCTCATTCAATTAGATGTTGTTAAGCCTCACATGCTTCAAGATTATTCAAATGTTTAAGGTCTGATAATATTGAGCTTGGATTGAGCACTTGGGAAGGTAGTTGCACATGCCTCTGTTTTGAGTAGATTGGTGGATTGTATTACATTTAACATTAATATTTTTTTTACTCAAATGGACTATAGTGTTTTTTTTGTAAGCTTAGTAGATCCTTCCATTTTCATTATTATATAAGTTACAACCACATAAAATGGGAGCACATGGGAAGGTAGTTGCACATGCTTCTGTTTCAAGTAGATTGGTGGATTGTATTACATTTAACATTAATATTTCTTTTTTACTCAAATGGACTATAGTGTTTTTTTTTTTTGTAAGCTTGGTAGATCCTTCCATTTTTATTATTATATAAGCAAGTTACAACCACATAAAACGAGTTAGGTGTCTTCAACTTGCCCAACAGGAAACTAAGTTTGTTGACCATCTAACTACATGATAAGCCAACCAATAGAAAAACTGATAAGTCCTTCTACCAAAGCTCTATAAGTTTGTATATCATGTCCTTTTCTATACTCTATTTGCCTATAAACATATACAACTTCAAACTTAAAATTAAAGGCTATCCGCATATGTACTAATCAAAAATAAATAAAAAAACCAATTATCATCCTATTCATCTTGCTCAGCAAAATCATATTCGACCATAGTTGGGTCCTTAGCATTGGAACCAGGCAACATTGTTTGTGAGAGGAGAAAGTGGGGGGGGTGATTCTCGATGCGGCCAAGGCGTCTATCCTATTTTTGTAGTTGGAATTGTAGTTTCTAGAAGTCCCGCTTGTAGTTGGGGAAGTCATGTACTGTTATCGCCATGGTCATTGAAATTTTCTCCAAGGTCATGCGCAAGAGGATTTTCATGGTCCAATTAAGGTACAGGTCTATTTGAACTGGTTCACTCGCCTGCAAGTATGCCCAGGATTTGACACCATTGCTCTTTAGTCCTCCGTTTCTATATCTGTCGCACCTGCCTAGTGGTTCAAGTTGGATTTCCATTCCTCGATCAGTCTCCTAATTTCTTCTCTGGTCCCTTTGCAGTATGCATTGGCCGCATCATTAATGAGGCTGGCGACCGACTTGCGGCCTCTTCTTTCGCCCGGGGAACTAGGATGTTCCCCCTGCTTTGTCACCTGAGGCCTCCTACCACAACCCCTAGCCTTCGCCTCCCTTGTCGTCACAACTCAGTCACATACTTAGTGATAAAATGGATGTTGCCAGATCCTTGTGTAGGTGGGGGTTCGAGCCCAGAAGCCCTTCGCTCCCGGGTGATCCTACCTCCTCACGCACCTGCCATGGGATAAAGAAACCATAATTGCTTTAATATTAAACTTTGACTCTCCACCACTCACAATCCCTGCATCCAATCAAAGTCCTCCAACCCACCTAGGAATTCATTTTCTTTACCCCTGTGTCCATTTGCATAGCAACCAGAAACAAAAATTAAGAGCCCACCATAGCCAACTCTAGCAACATTATAATGATTCCCAAAAGCCAGGGCGGTGTAGAACCTCAAATGTGACCCTGCGGAAACTTTTACAAAGGCCATGGGTGTGAAGCCAAGCAAGCTAGCCAACCAAGTCGTTACCATGTCGGTACCACCAATTATGCAGGGATGCATGCTTCCCTTCAACCCCATAAAAACAGTAAAATATACCCTACATGTAGAGATGAAGGTAACCCAACCACAAACCGCAGGGTCTTCAAACCAAGCCAGGAAACAACATTCCCTAGGGTTGACACCACTATCCCACATCCCAAATAACCTCGTTCGAGAGAGGAGTATTTCATAGAAAATTGACACAAAGGCTATACCTCTTAGGATAACATGTTGCTAGAATACTAACATCAATGGCTTCCACCCTCCCAATTTACTCCCACTCGCAGACAATTCAACCCCATGCAAAACCCAATCCCAAAACTAAACACTCAGATGCATGGAGGAGGGGGAGAAGAAATAGTTTACATACTAGGTTACCCTCACCCACAGATAAAGATTCCACTCCCTCTTCCAGAGCCGCTGCATTTCTCTGCCCGTAGAGTCCCTCTTCCATACTGCAATCTCTTTGATCCAGGTGGCTCAAGAGACACACACAAGACAAGGAGGACTTAGGGAAGCTCAAAAATCAAAGTGATTAGAATGCTTTCGTACCAGGACCAAAGCGTAGACCTCATTGTCCCAGTGCAAACGGTTCGTCAATTCGAGTTCGTATGCGAAAGCTAGAAGCAGTCAAAGTTGGGTGGACTTTTTTATGATTGGGCAGGCTTAAGGAGGCCACAATTTGCACTTTTTTTGGCCACCGGATTCTGACCAACCTAGGCTAGATTCCAGGCGAAATTGTGGGGTTATTAAATTGTCTCCTTTGGCTTAAAAACCGAATTTAAAAAAGTGTGCATTATTTGTTATTAATACAAATAAAGGGGGTAGGGGCGACCAACCCCACCACCCCCCAACTCTACGTAACATAATATTAAATATGTAGGGGCGGGCCATGACCCCCGACCCCTCCCCACGTCCCACAGAACTGTTTTATGCAACGATAAATGTGGGCTGACCCTTGGGATGCGGACCCAACCTCCAAATGCCACCCTTTAACAAGAAATGAAGCCAGCAATAGGCGCAGTGGGCGGGCCCAGCCCAATCCTTATTAAATTTAAGAAAAATTGTTATGTAAACAAGGGAGGAGGCAGGGTTTGACCGCCCGACATCCTCCATAATAAATGGATCTTCAACCAACCCATCTAACGGAGTTCTTGGTAAGTCCACCCACAAATTTTTATATAAGCCTTCATTTTTTAGTGCACCCGGAGGCAGATGGAAGAACCAGGAGCAGGCACAAATTTCAAGACAGGAGGAGGTTGTGCATGTAGTGCGAGGCAACATTTTGCAGGAGGGATGAAATTTCATTTTGTCAAATTTTGACAAATTTTATATAGTTTCATTACTTCTCAACGCCACGAACGCGATTGCGCTATCCGTGTCTCCATCAAAGTTCTAAATTTTTCAGCCATTTTCAGTATGAGGGTGGAACCATGATGGCTGTAGAAACAGGGAGCAGAACCATGATCCTTGAAATTTTCCCGAGGAGGTAATTTTTCTCCATGTCCGAATATAGTCAATTTTATACTTGTTTTTCACGGTTTTCTGCAAGGATCGCAATGGCAAAGTCAGATTCACCTTTGGAGTTGTAGATTTCCAGCCCACCCATGGAGCAGAATCTTTGAGGAATCTAGGGGGAATCTAAAAGATTCCTTGAGCCCCAGATTCTTGACCTCTCAGAATTCAAAAATTGGATAGTCGATTTTTCACTTTTCGACGTCCCAAATCTGATAATGCATTAAGATTTCTCATTTTCTCATTCTATTCTTCAGCCACTTTTCTAAGTGGAATGCAGCTGTCAACGTCCATGTGCGAGCAATTATGCGATTGATGCTGTGAGATCGATGGTCCGAACAGCTTCAGCAGTTTGACATACGCTTCTTCAGATGGCCCTTGGTTGTGAGGTATATGCAGTGTGTTCATGTACTTATTTTTCTATGCATTGTGCTGCACAGGCCCTTGATTGATGTTTGATGCGGGATCTTGTTTCTTACTCATTTCTATGGTTCCTGCTTGATGTGACGCTGAATCGCCTATGTGATGTACTTGTTGTCATGATTCATCATGTTGTGTTTTGAGATCCCTTTGTTGTATGTTGATGGGATACTCATGTGTCACCATGCATGTTTGTTTTGAGGTCCCTTTTATGCCATGTTGGTGGGATGCTAATCATGCATGATTTTTGTGTCATACTGATAGGAGTCTTTTGACTGAGAGTTCGTGTAGTGGAACATCTCTTAGAGCCACTCCTGCATGAGGGAAGTTTTCCTTGTATGTTAGCGACATCACATCTATGTACATCACAACTATTGATAGCACTTAATGCAATGGCCTACACCATCTTGACACCGAGGCCCGGAGATGTAGTCCCTCCTGGACAAACTCCATTATCAACGGCTTATGTTTTCATGTGTTGATGATTGACATGTTCCTCTTCTTTACAACATGCAAATGTATTCATTTATGTTCTTTCAAAAATGCAATTTAACACATCACGAAAGTAAAATGTCTTGGAAGGGTCCTTCGTCACACCCGGACCTAGATCAAGTGGTATGGGAGCAGTCTTTGCGTTGATGTGAAATGCAGCGTGAACAATGGAATGTGTAGCGAAAGAGGATGAAAAAGCGATGTACGAGACCATGCTCAAAATTTCCAAAAGGGTAGAAATAATGTATGAAACTCTACAAAAAGAGACAAAGGAAAATGAGCAATTGTAGCTTCAGTTGCAAGCCACGAAAGAGGCCCTGGAAGAATTGAAGCACAACAAACATAATCTTGAAATAGAGAACGATGAATTGAAGATGCTTCTACATGAATAGAAAGAGGAGAAACATAGTTTGCTACGACAACTGCAAGCAAAGGACAAGGCCTTGGAAAAGCTGCAGCATGACCCATGTGAGGTAAAAAGTAGTTCTCCATCTTCATGTATGTTTCTTGATGATGATTTCGTTGTTTTTGAAAATCATACCATAGGAATTGGCTCCAAATTGTTGAAGCGAATGGGGTATGAAGGAAAAGGCTTGGGCGTCAATGGCCAAGGCATTATCAACCCCATAAAAGTAGACGACTTTCCATGTCAAACAGGACTTGGGTATGTCAGAAGGAAGTTGGGGAATGCGCCAAGACAGTTAGCGAACCACCAAAAATAGATGATGAACAATCCTCATCAATTATTTCCAAGCCAATAGAGGAGGTAAAAGATGTTGATTTCCTTTCAGTTTCGTCATCACATAGTATGATTTATGTTGGAGATTTCTAGATCCCAATTACAGGGACAAACATGAGGCTCCTTACAAGGATGAGGCACGAGAAGGAAGAAAAACTTGGTATTAATAACCAATGAATAACTCAACCATTGGAGGTTGTCTGGAGACCTCAATTTGCAGGCTTGAGATACAACAAAGGAGAATGTTCGAAGGTGCCATTTGCTTCTGAGACATCATCAAAATTGTCGAGGAAAGAAAATGATGGGAACACATCCCCATCATCCCATGGCAGTCTCCATTGCAGGGAAAGAGCTGAGGCAAGCTCTCATCGCCATACTTACACCAGAGACAACAAGGGAAGGTATAACCACTTTCGATCTTCAAATTTTCATTTTGATGATGATCATGTTGATAATAATGAATGTAAAACATGGCATCGAAAAACATGCACCTTTTGTGCATTACATAACCATACATTTTCTAAGTGTTGGAAAAGAATGGCAGCACACAAAAGGATGAGGTGTGAAAGACCCTCTCAACGACATGAAAAGAAAAAATTTAAGCAGATATGGAGGAAGAAAACCTATTGCAGTCATTGCGATAGAAGTGGCCATCAAAGAGCAACTTGTTGGAGGCTCCATCCAGAGTAGCGCCTTAAAGACAAAGTGTCGGTGCATGAACCAAGTGAAGCAGTTCTTTGACCATCAAATGCACCACAAGGAGGTGACCCATTCACCTTGATAAGTGAAAAATGGTTTCTAGACATGTTGTCCTTTCATGGTCAAGCTTTTGTGAATCATTTGTTGCATTTTAAAATGTAAAAGTGATGATTTGTTTTCCATCACTTGTTCAACAATAATGATATCTGGTCTTATTTTGAGTTGCATTTTAAACTCTAAAATTGATGTCGTGTTTCCATCACTTGTCGAAAGCAAAAATAGTGTTTGTCTTATCTTTGTAAATCTTGTGTTTCAGTGATGATGAGTTTTCATCACTTGTTGAAGCAATGATGATATGTTGGCCATATTGTTGTAGCCAGGGTATTGTGTCCATTTTAATGTAAACTTGACCACCAAGTATGTGCTATAAACTCTTGGCAAGTGTGGGACGTTTGGGTCATTAGTTGGTCATGTAAATCAAGCATGTAATTTAAAAAACAATGTACCATAGGTTACAGAGGTGGCAGGTGTCGGCTCATCGCTTAAGGCTCCTAAGAACAAAGGTGAAGGAGATGGAAGCGAGGCCTTTTAGAACGTTTGTGATGCAGACAAGGTATAGAGAAGTTGTAGATTATTTTTCATGCTTTTGGAGGACCAAAAGCTCCTTAGTGGGGAGGATTGATCCAGGTGGCTCCAGAGACACACGCATGACAAGGAGGACTCAAGGAAGCTCAAAAATCAAAGTGATCAAAATGCTTTTGAACTAGGACCAAAGCATAGACCTCGTCTCTTGATCGCGACGGTGCAAACGGTTCACCAATCTGAGTCTGTATGCGAAAGTTAGAAGCAGTCAAAGTTGGGTTGACTTTTTGATGACTTGGCAAGCTTAAGGAGGCCACAATTTGGACTTTTTCCGGTCACTGGATTCCCGCCAACTTGGGCCGGATTCAGGGTGAAATTGTGGGGTCATTAAATTGTCTCCTTTTGCTTAAAAACCGAATTTCAAAAAAGTGCATTATTTGTTATTAAAACAAAAAAATATAAATAAAGGGGGTGGGGGCCACCAACCCTACCACCCCCCAACTCCACGTAACATAATATTAAATTTGGAGGGGCAGGCCATGACCCCCGACCCCTCCCCACATCCCACAGAACTATCGTATGCAACAATAAAGGTGGGCCAGCCCTTGGGGCACAGACCCAACCTCCAACCGACACCCTTTAACAAGAAATGAAGCCAGCGATAGGTGGGGTGAGCGGGCCCTACCTGACCCTTGTTAAATTTAAAAAAAATTGTTATGTAAACAAGGGAGGAGGTAGCGTTTGACCGCCCGAACTCCTCCATAATAAATGGATCTTCAACCAACCCGTCTAACAGAGTTCTTGGTAAGTCCACCCACAAATTTTTATATAAGCCTTCATTTTTTAGTGCACCCAGAGGTAGATGGAGGAACCAGGAGTAGGTACGGATTTCGAGACAGGAGGAGGCTGTGCACACAGTTCGAGGCAACATTTTGGAGGGGGGTGAAATTTCACTTTGTCAGATTTTGACAAATTTTATATGGTTTCAACACTTCCCGATGCCACGAACGCGATGGCATTGTTCGTGTCTCCATCAGAGTTCTACATTTTTCGGCCATTTTCAGTATGAGGGTGGAACCATGATGGCTGCAGAAACAAGGAGCGGAACCATGATCTTTGAAATTTTTCCGAGGAGGTAATTTTTCTCCATGTCGGAATATAGTCAAGTTTATACTTGTTTTTCAAGGTTTTCTATGGGGATTGCAATGGCGAAGTCAGATTCGCCTTTGGAGTTGCAGATTTCCAGCCCACCCATGGAGCAGAATCTTTGAGGAATCTAGGGGGAATCTAAAAGATTCCTTGAGCCCCAGATTCTCAACTTCTCAGAATTCAAAAATTGGATAGTCAATTTTGCACTATTCGATGTCACAAATCTTATGATGTGTTCATATTTCTCATTTTCTCATTCTATTCTTCAACCACTTTTCTAAGTGGAATGTAGGGGTCAACATCCATGTGCGAGTAGTTATGCAATTGATGTCGTGAGATTGATGGTCCAAACAGCTTCAGCAGTTTGACATCTGCTTCTTCAGATGGCCCTTGGTTGTGAGGTATATGCAGTGCGTTCATGTACTTCTTTTGCTATGCATTGTGCTGCACAGGTCCTTGATTGATGTTTGATGTGGGATCTTGTTTCTTACTCATTTCTATGGTTCCTGCTTGATGTGACGCGGAATCGCTTATGTGATGTACTTGTTTTCATGATTCATCATATTGTGTTTTGAGATCCCTTTGTTGTATGTAGATGGGAAACTCATGTGTCGCCATGCATGTTTGTTTTGGGATCCCTTTTATGTCATGTTGGCGGGATGCTCATCATGCATGAGTTTTGTGTCATATTGATAGGAGTCTTTTGACTGAGAGTTCCTATAGTGGAACATCTCTTAGAGTCGCTCCTGCGTGAGGGCAGTTTTCCTTGTATGATAGAAACATCACCTCTATGTACATCACCACTATCAATAGCACTTAATGCAGCGACCTACACCATCTTGACGCCGAGGCCCAAAGACGTAGTCCCTCTTGGACAAACTCCATTATCAATAGCTTATGTTTTCATGTGTTGATGATTGACATGTTCCTCTTCTTTACATCGTGAAGATGTATTCATTTATGTTCTTTTAAAAATGCAATTTAACACATCATGAAAGTAAAAGTCCTTGGAAGGGTCCTTCGTCACACCGGGACTTGGATCACTCTTGGGCACTAAAACAATCTACAAACCTTGCGGAACACTTACCACCAGTCTCAAACCTTAACGTACTAACTCTGCCAACTTCCACAACGATATTATCCTTATGCATGCAGGGAGCCACTGTACCCATCACCTCAAGCGTGTGGGGGGTGGTGGGTGTGTACCCTGACGTACTTTGCATTAATTCAGACTTGATGGGTTTTCCCTCCGACTCACACCCCGACCAAGGGGCTCAAATAAACTAAAGTTAGATTACATAATATATGACATTTTTTTAATCTATGATCTTCTTCCATATGATATCCCCTTATGGTATTTCCTTTGCAACATCTAGTACAATTGCTAGCTATATCTCTCGCATACATAAACCCATAATCAAAAACCTTCTTGTTATTTATTTCTTCGTTCTTTATTTCCTTTTACTTTAAAAAAAAGAATTAACATTTGCTTAAAAAGAACAAAAGTTAATGCGAGGAACTGAAAGGATTTTAATAACTTAAATTTAAAAAATATATTTGCTAATTTATAGAGATAAGAGGCTAGCTCAATCTCAAGAACTTCGAAAAATGTGTTTCAAAGTTTCGTTTAGGGTGGAAATTTATCCTTTCTCCTTCATTGTTTGCAATTTTAAGTTTCAAATTCTCATTTAAAATTAAATTTTATTTTATTTTTTTAAATTAAGGCATTCGTTTATAGGCATTAAGAAAATAAAATTTAAGAAATTTTAAAATATTTTAATATTAAATTTAAATTTAAAATGTAATTTTTATAATATATGATATGGGTTTTATTATATGTGTTCCAAGGTTGCTTATATTGTTTTTGGTTTTTGGAAAGAAATTTTGATTTTCAATTAGTTTTTGAAAATTTGTTTTATAAAATTTATTGAAGTTTGATAAAAACAAATTGAATATCTTGAAAATTAAAAAATAATTTTTAATTTTTTAAAATGTAAATTGGTTTTTTTTTAATTGGTTCATGATTATTTTTATGTGGTTTTAAGTTGAATTATGAGATATAAAAAATATTTGCCAAGTGTCATAATTTTGTACAACAAAATGCTATGTGGATCTTTGTCTGCTATTTTTTATGCAAGAGTGTCATTTGAATAGTTACACATCCTAATTGAAGCTAGTATTTACTCATCGATTGGGCCTTCTGCGGTTAGATCTGTGGCTCTTCATCAATTGGGCCCTTTCCTAGCAGCCATTGCTAGAATACGGCAAAATGAAAATTCGTGGTTCTGATCAACTGTGCGTGATTGAGAAGAAACTCAAGACAAGCCTACTGCCTGTTATATGAATAGTAGATTTTGTGGCTGTCGTAGATTTGCGGCTCTTTTCTCTTTTTATATATAATATGTACAGATACCCTTAGATCTGTTGCTCTTCATCGATTGGGCCTTCTACAGTTAGATCTGCGGCTCTTCATCGATTAGGCCTTTCCCTAGCAGCCATTGCTAGAATATGGCAAAACGAAAATTCATGGTTCCGATCAACTGTTCGTGATTGAGAAGAAACTCGGGACCAACCTGCTTGCTATTATATGAATAGTAGATCTTGTGGTTGTCGTAGATCTGCGGCTCTTTGTAACCAAGTCATGATATAGATATGCAGCTCTTCACTTCTCTTCTCATCGATTGGGCCTTAGATCTGCGGCTCTTCTCTTTACTATGGTTTATAGTTCTGCGACTCTTCACTTCTCTTCGACAATCTTTTGTGGCTTCTCTTCGGCAATCTTTTATACTCAGCAAGAGAGCATTCTCTTTATGGCTCCCAGTTTCGCGAAAATAGTTGCTGGCTCATTTCCGTCCGCCTTTGGGGGGCAAGCTCCTGCCCATATCGTCAGTGAAGCCCCAGCTCCCACTGTCCAAGTGGTCTAGGCCTCACTTGATAAGGCTTTGAAGTTCTCTGAAAGTGCCCTAATTTTCCGATTCAATGGTTTTTGGCCGCGGCTGACAGCTCTCCACAGTTGGATCTCGGAGGTATGGAAGCTTCTAATTCCTAATGCAATTAATATCTACCCCTGTGCTAGAGGTTTCTTTATAGTAGATTTTGAAAACCCTGAAAACAGGCAATGTATTCTAGATTTCGGCCCTTGGTTTTGGGAAAAATCAGGCCTATTCATGAAGCCATGGAACCTATCATTCGATCCCTCAACAACAGTCATAACCTCAACACCAGTTTGGGTGAGATTGCTAAACCTACTCTTGCATCTCTAAAATTTCTCTTCACTAAAAGCCATTGGAAATGCAATTGGGAAATTTTACTGCAGGTGCCCAGAAACAGAAGAATATGCCAGAACCACCTATGCACGCATCTGTGTGGAAATGGACTTCAGTGCCAGATTCCTAGTTGAAATACACCTAACAAGTAAAAACTATGTGTGGAACCAGAAACTTGATTATGAAAGTGTCAATCGTTGATCCTGCTTTGAGACAGGCTACCTAGCCAAAAATTGCCCAAAATCCTCCCAGAAAAAATCTACTAGAAAAAATCACCACAGATCTACATGGTGGGAAGGAGCACAAAAAGAACACTACACTGTCATCAAAGAAGAATACTCTCGAGAAAACTCTGAATCACAAGAAATCAGGCAAGAAAGAAACAACTCTCAAGACAAGTAGGGGGAAAGCCCCGCCCAACAACAAAAGAGTGAACTCGACAACCCCTTAAGCATCAACAGTTATGAGGGTTCGAATACCGCACAAAATAAATCTTCATTTAACAACAAAGCAGATCTCCTAGACCAAACTTCTTCTCCGACTATCTTCAAAAGGACGAACACAAGAGATCGTGAAGCTAACACACCAATGTCACAAGAACCAGAAGAGATGAAGGAGATGCAAGATAAAGAAAGTTGGAAGACTGTAGAGAACAAAAAGAAAGCTACAACACCAATCTCGCCAAGAAAGACGAGGAGCCGGACAATTAGAAACTAAGAAAGAAAATTATAGGTCCGAGAGACCAATTTGGTCTCAATGGGCGTTAACCACCACCATCATCATCATCATCATAAAAAATGGTGGGCAACTATCCACATGGCAGGCATTATGTTGTAAATAAATTCTTAATTACATTTATTTTCACCATATATCTACTAGTTGCAAAAGAATTTCAAAATATGTTAAAACTCTAATATAATTTTAATAAAATTCATTTATTACTCTATTGATTTGGAGTCTTTTATATATATATAACTTTGGTTTTCAATTACTTCTTGCATAAGCAGGTAATACGCAGCCATGCTCCATATTAGACTTGTTAAATTAGTTGACAAAAATATCATGAGTTTGTGTTTTTTATCGATAGGTTTTGAATCAATGATTATAATATAAAGAATACTTTGAAAATGCACTTTATCATTCGTCTATTCTACTTCCCATGACCCAAAATATTTTTTATGTTACCTTCTTGTGGTTTTTCTACTATTTAGAGTTTAAACCTCTGTTACACAGGAACCGCTCCCAAGAGTTAGGAAACCCGTTCCAATGGTTCCCACGCTCCCGGGAGCTTTGGAACTATATGGGAATGTTCCCTTTTCAGCGGGAGTTGTAATGGGAACTTGGGAAAGTTTTGAGAGCTTTGAAGATTGTTTTTTTTAGTTCCAGCATTCCCTGGGGTTGGGGAATACAAAACCTGTAGAGAAATATGTTGAACTACCCACAAAACATGAGCCTAAGTTGAAAACTTAACAGGAAGAAAGGCCAAAGACATCCTTAACATTGATATCCTTAATTGAGAAACTGGAGCAATCTCTTGATGGATTAAGGAAGTGTGTGGCACCTCAATGTAAGGGCGATATCTGGGATGTCATGCTGATGAGTATTTCTTTTGTTGTTTATGTATATTTATCGTAGAAGATTGTGTTTGCATATTGTATGTGATAGTGAATGCTTAAAAATTAGAGTTGCTTTACTTTTTATCTTAAGAATAGCTAGAGAAACATATGTAAAATTGTTCCTTTGTATTTTTAAGCCACATTGTTTCAAAGACTCGTCATGTGTCATAATGAAATTGACATTTTAATGACTCGGGGAGAGAGACACCCAAAGAATAATTTATATATAAGAGAGATTATATATTTATTATTTATATATTTAAATTGACTTTAATATTTGAATATTTTGATTCAATATTAATTTTTATTATTATATAAATTATATAATTAAAAAATATATATATTTTTATCTTTATATTTTTAAATTTTTTATTATATAATATCACTTTTTCCGATTTGCCGTTTTCTGTAAATTTTGGAGAAACCTCTAACCGTTCCCGACACCTATACCCAAATTCTCAACATTCCCACGTTCCAAAAATTCATGCGACATAGATTTAAACTATTTATTTATGTTTCATCTATTATTTATGGTTTAAACTATTGGTGTGGATAAGATTTATTGTTATGTCAATGTGAAGTGACATATACTTTTCATGTTTTTGTATTATTTTGGGTTCATACACAAATATTTCTGTATTTTCAAATGTTAACATTAGTGCTTGAGTTGTTGACATCTGTGCACCACCATGAAACAAAAAATACGGCGTGCCCACCTGCCACACTATTGATGCATCATGGCTCCAATTCCATAGTTTCAATACTCTTTGCAATATCGTACTTTTGTTCGTCCCCATAATTAAAAAAAATCCACCAAAATTATTTTAAAATCAACGAGTTGGGGTTAGAAATTGACAAGAAACCAAAGCAGCACTCCATCCCGGAGGTCATTGCAAACATGGTTGCTCAAACGCTGAGGACGAGATTTTATCACCGGGGTCGAAAGTTGATGGAAATTGAAGATCACTTGATGGTAATATTCCCATCTCCCAGAATTTTTTCCCCGAAAGAACGATCAAGGGGCTCAGTACGTTTTCGTTAGGGTCGCTTACAGTAAAATTGTTGGGGCTAAAGTATCGGTCACAGATAAGAGGTCATGTGCCTCGACGTCAGCCATTCAATATGGGTATCAATGCTCGAGTCCTCGAAATCTTAATGATAGAATTTTAAGGTGTGAATTTTTTTAAAAAGTGAATAAATTAGAAAACTTTAAATTTTTAACCTCAATTATTAAAAATAATAAAGTATTGTCGTGTTCATAATTATTATTTAGTTGTGGTAGGTTATTATTTTATAAGTTATAGGGTTGAGGTTGGTCCATTAAAGAGAAAAAGAAATTTTTTAATTGTATTATTTTGGATTTCAGAGATCTGTGGTTTTTACTTTTTGAGTCTTTGATCGGAGAATCCACAGTGAGAGAATTTTTACACCAACGTTTCGAATCCCAAATGGGATCCATCATCAGGGTTTCGAATCCCAAATGGGATCCATCATCAGGGTTATTTTGGTCTAGTGGGTTATTATTTTATAATTTTGACGATTTAAGTTGGTAGGTCAAAGAGAAAAATAGATTTTATAATTGTAGCAATTTTAAAATAATACACTTTTGTTATACAATTAAGAAAAAAGAACGTTGAACAGATAAGTATATTAAATCTACAATCAATTAAATATCATGTTAGTAGGAGGATCACATGTGAACTCCCCCATTAACATAAGGGATTATAACATATTGAGAAATTTATGTTGTTGCAAACCAAGCCTTGCAACAAATGTGAACAAGAGAAGAGATAATTCATAAAATTCAAAATTGATTTTTTCTTAAATTTACCATTCAACCAAGTGATAAATATTTTTGCAAAATAGATAACATAATTATTTAATCTTATGGAAACCCATCCAATTATTCTCATCAATTCAAAACTTTAATATAATGGGTAATTGAAAAGTGGAAAACACCCCTAACAACATATTGTTCCACCATACATTAACCTTTAATCGCAATAAAATTTTGCTTACTAATTTTTTTTACCAATTCTTATTATAAAATTAACTTACTCCATTAATTCCCTAATGGGGGCGTAAATCTAGTTTTAACATCAGCTTTGAAATGTGTGTTAAATTTACCACATGTATGTGCCTAGTTTCAACATGGCAGTTAATTGCATGATCATCCAACATAATGCCACTAAGGTCAAGTCAACATAAATGCAAGTATGAAGGAGAATGTTTGTGGAGTCTTAGGGTTATTACTGTAATGAAGATGGTCCATTCCTTTGCGAATATTGACAATGGTGAATTGTAGGGATTGGGTCCTTCTCTAGAGGCATCATGTTATGGTGGTTGTGTTTGCAGGGATCTCATTAATGGAAGGGTGTACCTAAGGAATAATGTTGGTTTGATGATGTGTGCTAGGATATAGATCTTCCCTATCGAGGTCTGATGGCAGTATGGAAACCATTGGCATCTTTTGTGTCATTCTCTTCAGTACTATATTTATAAATGGATGGACTTGATCTCACAATGGTGTTGGTACGTTATAGTTGGGGGTGGTGGGGATTATTACTCTTCAATTTTCTCTCTATAATCCCTCATACATTGGAAAATTGAGGGTGTTTGGAATTTTTGCACTAGTAATTCTAAATGTTCTTGGAGTTCAAAGGGTGGCCCACAATCAATTATACTCAAACCTATATTTGTGTATATTTCTCCACATGATCAATTTTTTTTATAATGTTCCTCCACAACACAGTATCGGGGCCATTGTTTGAGTTGGTTGTGGTTTTATCAACATCGATGCTTCAAGACACTGACACTGTGGGGATCTCTTTTAACTGCCTAGTCTTGGTTTGTGGCATTTGGTACCCAACTAAATTCTCAATTTGGTTCTAGGGTATATCCTCTTTTTCACATCTTCTCAGTCATTACGTCTTTTTGGGTTAGTCAATTATGTGGTTTTTATCTCTGGTCTCAACTTTTGTCTGGTGGGAGGTTAAAGTGCCTAATTAGAATGACTCGAAAAAGGGTTTCTCTGCCTACTTCATATCTGTTGTGGTTTTGTGAGGGTTTCTTTCTTGTTTCTTTGTACATATTATTTTCATGTCATTTTCATCAACTCTATCTTCGACTAGTCTATACATTGTATAATTTCTACTAATTGAGGTTGTTAGTTTGTGTTCCACTGATGCCTTGGGGGATTTACGGGGATAATTTTTTCGCTAGTTGGGTAAATTCTATATACTTCTTAAATTCATATCGAGGGTGTCAATATTCTCTTACTATAGGTCAGGGATCTGGGAATTTCGTCTTATTTTATGTGAAAATATTTGGTTTATTGGTTACTATGCCCCCTTGAAAAATGATGGAAAGTCATCAAGGTGTGCCAATAATTCATCGTCTTATCATCGAAGTCCGTTTTGGTGTAATTTTGTGGCTACTTATTTTAAATTTGTTTCAATGGAAGTTTGTAGAGAGATTATGCAACTAGAATATAAGGAGTTTGGGGGTCGACCCTACTTCTCAAATTTTAAGGTGGGAGTTAAGAATCTTAACTGGTTTCTGGAACCATGCAAGTTCAGGAAGCAGAGGCTACACTTTATTCATTTGACAGTTACATATCAACAGATGGACACCCTTTTTTGTTTGTTCCTTCGTTATAAATATGTGGACAACTACAAACATTTTGCAGGGCAAGAGGATATCAAGCGGCTTCTTCACAACGTGTGTTTATGCTTGGACAATATTGTTTCCCATGTGCGAAGGGTGGAAAAATACATCCTCTCGGAATTTGATTCAGTTGACACAATAGAATACATATTTTTATTAATGACCCGCCAGTTCCAAACTCCACTCCTTCTCATACTGCTCCTTTATCACCAATCATTATCTCAGATTAGTGGTAGTCAGCAGATTAGTGATATGTCTCTGGTCATTGCAAAATTTGATCATGTACTTATGGTTTTTGATACAGTTATAGCATATGTTGGAATGATAATGTTTGGTTTATGCAAAGTTTTTTTTTGTTGCTCTTCCTATCAAAGAATCATGACTTTAGGCTTCATACAAAATTGTTGTTGTTTTTTGCTAATCTTGTTGTTGTTGATCTTAAAGTTTGGAGATGGTCCCTATAGGAACTCTGATGTCTCCATGGAAAGCATATTTCCCCTGGTATTTCTATAGAGTTGCAGGCATTTTTCTAATGTTGCTTCTAGTTTTTGTTTCCAGTCTTAAAGTATGGTTGTTTTTACTGAAGTGGAAATGTTTCCCACTATGGACAATGGTTTTTGTAATCATAGTCCTCTAGTTATGGTGTTATAGTTTAAACTTTGATGTATATATCAAGTCTCTAAGTTTAGTGGTAGTATATGATAGAAGCTTTCAGCTCCCAGATTAGTATTTTTGAGTGCTTAAATGACTCTCAGTTATCAATGTATTTTTTAATGATTAATAGAATATCTTGCATTGGCTTACCAAAAAAAAAAACTTACTCCATTAATAATACATAAATAAAATTTTCCACAAATATAATTAAATAATCCAAGATAAATATAACATTGAGTCGCCTAACATTTAAAAAAAAAAATTTCACTGGAAGTAGACAAAAACCTATAAACAAAAACAAAATCCCAACAATCCATATATTTCAAAAAAAAAAAAAAAACTATTTCACCATTAAAAAAAATCACCTTACAACATAATGGTTTCAATTTGTGGGCCTTGTTATCTCACCTCATACATCTAATTTCCCTTGCCCTAATTCCTCCCATTTACATATGGAGTTAGGCTCTCCCTTCCACCAAACTTGTTTGTATTTACTTCATTGTTAAATCAATGCAGTTACATGCTTGAAAAATGAGACATGGAAAAATTTGGAACCTAAGATTCTCTTTTATTATATAAAAAACTCACATGCAATTCAATTATTTTAAATTTTGAAATATAATATATATAATATATATATATATATAATTATATATATATAATATATGTATGCATGCAGTTACATGCTTGAAAAATGAGACATGGAAAATTTTGGAACAAGATTCTCTTTTATTATATAAAAGAAACTCACATGCAATTCAATTTTTTAAAATTTTTTATATATATATAATATATATTATATATAATATAATATATATAATATTACTAAACATATACTGATTAAAATAAGAGCCATGTGATGTCAATGTCAACACGCATAAAATACATCTGTACATAAAGAAAAAACACATAAAGCAAAAGCAGTGATATTGCTACCACTTGGCTCTTGTTTTGAATATGTCATGATATTATATATGTATAACATGTTTATATATGTCTCAATATTTTTTTTCAATATTTCTTCCATTCATCATGTTTAATTTGTTTATTCCACATTTACATTATTTTTTGTGAATGTTTATTTGATTTTTTTTCATTTGTTGTATTATGTTTTAAGTTAGATTTGGTTAAGTCTTGGTTTAATTTGTTTATTCCACATTTATATTATTTTTTGTGAATCTTTATTTTATTTATTTTCATTTGGTGTATTATGTTTTAAGTTAGATTTGGTCAAGCCTTGGTTTAGGTTTGAGTTGGTTGAATTAAGTTAAGCCAAGTTAAATTAGAGTATGAAAATAAGCTAGGTTAAGTTATTCCCTATTAACAAGATTAATTAAGGTTGGGCTAGGGTAAATTACATTGAGGTAAGGGTAAGAAAGGGTTAGGTATAAGTTAAGGTAGGGTATGATAAACTAAGCTAGGCTAAGGAAGGTTAGGACATGGTAAGGTAGGCTTAAGATAAGATTGGCTATGTTTGACTTGTATAATGCAGAGTTAACTGAGGGAGGAGAGGGTGGGATAGTGTAGAGTAAGGTAAGATAGGGTAGAATTAGCTAAGGGAGGAGAGTGTGGGCTAGTGTAGAGTAAGGTAAGATAGGGTAGATTTGGGCTAGACTATGCTAAAGTTAGGCCATGGTAAAACAATGTAGTGTGAAGCAAGGTTATTAATGTAGTGTTGGATAGGTATGCTAATGTAAATTGGAGTAGAATAAGATGGATGATAGGGATTTCTAAGGTATAGAAGGGAAGGATTAGATAGAATATGATAAGTCAGGATAAGGTAAACTAGGTTAGACTAGGAAAGGGGATCGGTTAAGTATAAGATAAGGTAGGGTATGATAAATTAAGTTATGTTAAGGAAGTTTAGGACATGGTAAGGTAGGCTTAAGATAATATTGGCTATGTTTGACTTATATAATGCAAAGTTAACTAAGGGAGGAGAGGGTGGGCTAGTGTAAAGTAAGGTAATATAGGGTAGAGTTAGCTAAGGGGGGAGAGGGTGGGCCAGTGTAGAGTAAGGTAAGATAGGGTAGAGTTGGGATAGACACTGCTAAAGTTAGGCCATGGTAAAACAATGTAGTGTGAAACAAGGTTATTAATGTAGGGTTGAATAGGTCTGATAGTGTAAATTGGATTAGAATAAGATGGATGGTAGGGATTGCTAAGTTATAGAAGGGAAGGATTAGGATAGAATATGATAAGTTGGGAAAAGGTAAACTAGGTTAGACTAGGCAAGGGGATAGGATAGTGTAGGCTTATGATAGAATAAGGTAATTGGGCCACACTGGATTAGATAAGAGGATAGGGTACATAGTGTAGAGGAAGAGGGGTTAAGGAGGAGAGAAATAATGGATTAGGTAGAATGAGGGTTGAGTTAAGTGGTAGAGGCTAGAAAGGGGGGTGAAGAGGGGAGGATGGAGTGGAAGAGGGTTGAGGGTTGCTTTGGAAAAGGATGTGGATTGGAATGAGGGGACAAGGGTGGATACAAAAGGGGGAAGGGGAGAATCATTAGGGGACTAAGGGGTATTCAAGTAGGGGAGGATGGGTTGATGGTGAGTTGTGGGGCCTCCATAGGCAGGAGGATATGGTAGTAATGAGGAATGAGAGGGTTATGATTTGAGGAGGATGGTGTGGTATGGGGAGATTTATCTAGAAGGAGGGTTAAGGGACTATAGAAGGGTGAAGGATGAGGTTTAAGGGAAGGTTGAGGTGAAATTTGAAAGCGGGGAGAAGGGTAATACATGAGGGATAAAACAATGTAAACTTTGAAATGGGAACTATAAACTCAAAACGGGAACTCTGGTCAAAAAACACCAAAAAAACATAAAAAACAGTGCTAAAAACGAAAAGTGTGTATACTGGAGTGATGTTTTTTATTTTAGGGACAATTTTGAACATGTATAAAAATGGCAGTGAAAACAAAATTTTTGTGCAAAATATAGCTTGAAAACAAAAAAGTGATTATACTGAAACGATGATTTTTTTTAGGGTCAATCTTCAAAATTAAAAAAAAATGCTAGTAAAATGATCCAACAACATAAAAATGACTCATAACTTCTCATTTAACACCATATGGAAATCAAAAATGTTATTTCAAGATGCACACATCAGTTAGATAAACTGTCTTAAACAATTATTCAAAACCACTCATATTTTCTTGCACACTATCAGAATTCACATCTTCAGATGAGTGACTGGATGTTGATGAAGATGTTCCATATTCTTCTCTTTCATCAACTAGTGCCCCATATGAGTCCACATGTATTCCCATCATTTCAGGTTTCAAAATTCTTCTAGATCTACAACTGGTTTCAGCAGACTCCCATCTCAACATTGTTCCTTTTGGTAACAACCTTTTCAGAATCTCTATCGTCTTAAAGCGAAGAGTTCCTCTCTTTGTTAAATTAAAGTCATAAACAAGTATGTCAACATCCTCCAATTTCAATATGTCAGTGTGGCGACGATTTATATTCGTACCCTTTCTTTTTCTCTTTCCGCCATTTTTTTGTCAACTACCATCTCTGGCTTATACACACCATTGAATGGCTGTGTATTTGTGGCATACCAATGTACTTCAACACTTGTAACATCCTCATTTTCTGTAAAGACCTTTATAACTTTAGCAACCCAGAATGAATAGCCATTGGGATCTCCATCTGCTAGCATTACGATCATGCAACCCTCCTTAATATCCTGTACTGAACCCCTGTAAAAGTCTTCCATGGCTTCACGTTGTGCATGAGATCTTCTACAACTAATATACATCTCTCTTCCTCTGCGTGTGAAGAATTAATGATACCTTCAAATTGTTGTTGTTCAACAATGTTTATTTCCTCATGTGCATTCGACACATTTTGTGGCCAAATAAATGGATTTTTCAAAGATATATCTTCATTTGTTCTTGTTGAAATGATATCACTTTGATTACTGAAAAATGACTCCCACCAAACTGAATCAGCAATGTCAAAGTACTCATATGTATATCTAATACATTTTTTAATTTCTTCTAGGAAATCAGGATAATTTATATCTCTGTTTTGTTTGTGTGCATTATGAACTGCACCAACTAATTGTAATAACAATAGTTTTGATGAAAATATTGGATGATCTGGAATGAACTTCAAAAATTGCAAACTTGATGACGGTGCCCATTCTGTAGTAGTTGAATACTTCTTGCCCCATATTAGTGTTTTCCCATCAATTTTTTTGATACGAAATTGATGTTCGAAGCTAATGTCATTAAGTTGTTCAATGCATTTCCCCTCACCATATGATCCCAAAATAAACCTTCGCATGTCAACAATTTCTTCCAACACATCAAAAGTAGGCTCTGGAATGTATGATTTCTTAATACATTCAATTAGTGATGGCAAGCTCCCAACTTCCTTCCTGCTCAATGTGACTAAAAAACCACTGAACATCTGATCAATATGGTCATGAGTGTGCCCAACAAGAAGGAAACCAACCTTTACCTTTTGAAAAATTCTCAATTCAACAAGCATATTTAGATATCTAAAAACAACCTGATTTTTGTTTTCACGGCAAGTGTTGTCCAATTGTAGATACAAAACTTCAAGAAGATTACTAGACCAATGAGAAAGCACATCATGAATTATGGTTATGATAAGATTTGCATCATTATGAATATTCGGAGTTGTGAAGTACACCCTTGGCAACATTTTCCCATTGAAGACCATACAATCGACCAAGTGATACTGAATAAAATTTTCCTCCTGTAAATTTTTGGGTGTGCGAACAAAATGTGGTAAAAGTGTTTTCTTCTGGTCCATACCATCAATTATCAATCCCAAATATTTATTCGGATTATCATAACACTTCTTTCGATGCTTGTACAAATTTTTCCCTTCGTTTGTTTGTTGTTCACGATGCTCCTGAAGTTCTTTGACAATTGGATCTACACAACATAAAAGAAAGCCATTAAGAAATATGTTTTCATAGTTGATGACTATACAATTTTAAAAGTTAAAGTTATGAATGCTTACCTCTTTCTGACCCTTCACATTTGTCTCTTTTTGATTTAAGAGAAGCACATGTACTGCAAATCCCCATGCTTGTCTTCTTAGGAATACAGACATTGTTGAATTCTTTCTTCCATACCTTCACAAAATATTGATATGTAATAAATCGGCCATGTCCCTCAGCACCTTCTGCATATTCTTTATATAAGTTGTAGATTTCTCGTCTTGAAAAATTATCTGGAATATGTATTGTCTCTCTATTTGGCATAAAATCTCCATGATTTGAAAATAAATCTTCCATCCATGACATTGCAGTATTTGATAATGGCCCAAACTGTCTTTTATGACGTACTTCTGAATAAAATGTGGGATCATTTTCCAAATTTTCTTGAATTCTCGAGAGACGAAAATTCCTAATCGAATGAAACATTTTGAAAGATTTTCTACATATAAATAAACTCCTAATATGATAATCATAACTTGGTAATGTAGATTGCATGCACCCAACTAAATATGAATTTTGCATGCTTTTATTCATTGACAAATATCTCTCCCTGCTCTCTAATGCAAATTTGAAATCCATATGTTTCAAGCAATCTTTTTGGCAACATTCACTTGAAATGAGAGCACTGATAGAACTTCTTCTCGTCAGATATTCTGCTCTACCCCTTGTATAACTAGAACAACTTGCATTGATACGAAAATGTCTGCTCCTACTCCTCGATACAATATTTCTTGGCAACATCTCTATCATTGGATCATCATTTGTATAAGGATTTTCATCATCATTAAGATGAATGTTATCCACAATATGATCAACTGTGCTTTTCAAATATTGACTTGGAGGATATTCTTCATCTTCCCCTTCTTCAGTGCTACTGTCATAGTCCTTAGAATTCAGACTGAATGGAAATTTGACTCGATGTTTAATGGATATTCTTCCTCATGTGCGTTGTCAGTGCTGCTCTCATAGTCCATAGTGCTGCTCTCATAGTCCATAGAATAAGGACTACATCGAAAATGTGACTGTTTACTTATTGAATATGCTACATCATGTCCTTTGTCATTGCTACCTTTATACTCATTAGAATTAGGACTAAGTGCATCATCCTGTCCTTCATCACCGCTGTTCTCATAGTCCTTAGAATTAGGACTAAGAGGACACTGTGACACTCCATTCTTTTGAAATTAATCATCACACTCTTCATCTCTGTTGCTCTCATAGTCCTTAGAATTAGGACTAAGTGGACACCGTGACACTCCAATCTTTTGAAATTCATCATCCCGCTCTTCATCACTGCTGCCTCATAGTCCTTAGAATGGATAACTGGACACTGTGACACTCCATACTTTTTGAAATTCACCATCACGCTCTCATCACTATTGCTCTCATAGTCCTTAGAATTAGGACTAAGTGGACACTTTGACACTCCATTCTTTTGAAATTTGTTATCACGCTCTTCATCATTGCTGCTCTCATAGTCCTTAGAATTAGGACTAAGTGGACACCGTGACACTCCATTCTTTTGAAATTCACCATCATGCTCTTCAACACTGCTGCTCTCATAGTCCTCAGAATTAGGACTAAGTGGACACCGTGACACTCCATTCTTTTGAAATTCACCATCATGCTCTTCATCACTGTTGCTCTCATAGTCCTTAGAATTAGGACTAAGGGGAAACCGTGACACTCCATTCTTTCGAAATTTGTCATCAAACTCATCATCACTGCTGCTTTCATAGTCCTTAGAATTAGGACTATGTGGAATCGGTGACTCTTTATTTATTTGAAATTTTCCATCCCCTCTTTCATCAGTGCTGCTCTCATAGTCCTTAGGATCAAGACTAAGTGGAAGAATTGACTTTCTATTCATAGTGGAAGAATTCCCACTATATTCATCAATATGAATAGAGTTGTTATGTGATGAAGATGTTGATGTGTATAAATCGAACTCACTATCAGGACAATCCTTCCTTTCAAAATAGTAAGATGTTGAATGATAAAATGGAGAGTCTTCTAAAGATATTAATTAGCTTAGAGAAATGAATTTTCCCTCCAAAAATTTCGCGCGAAATATTCCTCCCAAAGTCTGTAGATTTATTTCCCTTATTATTTATTCTAGCATTTATTGAAAAATGTAAACTTCTCTTCTTCTTTCTTCTTCTTCTTCTTTTTTTTTTTTTTTTTTTTTTTTTTTTTTTTTTTTTATGAAATAAATATTAAAGTTAAAATTGTAGAACTAACATCTACATTAATTATTTTAATAGTTAAAGTTATAATATTTAGAAAAAATAGAATGTTTTTTTTTTAATTTTTATAATGCATTCTAAAACAAATTAATCCCATATTCACCCCGCTGTAAAACAATTCTATAGTGTTAGCTTTATCATATTTTCCTTCGTCGCCATAAAAAAATTAACATGCTAATTTTTTTTAAAACAAATTATCCCACATTAATCGTATGGTAAAATATCTCCGTAATTTCACCTATATACTAAATTCCATTATCACTATTACTCACATCACATCAAGGTTTTCTGAAGTTTGTTGAAAGACTTGTGAATTTGTGGAGTAGCTACATTGCTATCAACAACATATTCAACGAAGAATTCTCGCAATTGAAAGGTAAGCTAAATTTTTTTCATTAAAAATTTTCATATTAAATTAGTTTAATTAAGTATTTTTTATTTTTATTTT
>APFE030065523.1:168116-213840 GCA_000404065.3 Pinus taeda | reverse complement strand
AACAATAATAATGCAAGGGCACAATAATAATAATAGTGGGCTTCTATGGGGCTCCATAGTAACAATATGGGCACTACATGGGTACATCAATATAATGAGTGAGTTGTACTAATAACAATAAGGGGTTACTCTAGTAGTATAGGGGCCTAACAAATACATCTATTTTCATCGATAGAGTTGCCAAACCAACTTTGGCAGAAAATATGAAAGAGGCAATAACTGTAGAAAAACACATTAGAAGAACGAAAATCCAAGAAAGTGACATTTAGGGATGAATCCAAGAAGAAACCACCAAAAGATCCTTTTGATCTTGAAGGTTTGCAAAAATTCCTCAAAACCATGTCTAATGAAATGGTTGATATTAAAAAACAGGTAGCAGAGACTTCCTCTAAGAAATGTTTTAGACCATTTAAAAGGAATTCTCCTACTGATCCTAAAACTCCAAATTCTATATCAAATGCTGAATCAAATGGAGAGGAAGATGAAGTTTCAACAAATGAAGAACAAACAGATGATGAAGAAGTGGTAGAGTTACAAGGAATGTGGGATTTTATACTTCCCAATGAAGAAACATAAGAAGCACTGCCTGTTGCCACTTGAAGTAAAAACCATGTTGATTTGCCACAAACAAATCCAAACCAGAAGTCTTCAATGCCACGTCCCGGAGACAAAACAATAGGTAATAAATTGTCACCAAAATCCACTCAAACTACTCATTCTTAATTGAATTTTTCACCTTCAACTAAAACCCTGATAGTATCTGATGAAATGGAATATAATATTGTTGATGATATGAAAAAGACTAGGGAAATTATCACCTTTCATGAGCTTAGAAAGTTGAAACATCAGCATAATCTGCTACTTAAGGAACTCAAAGTAGTACCTACTTCACCTCTTCCTACTGCTGTGATCTCACAATCTGCCCAAGAAATAGGAAAACCCCCTAGCACCTCTTTAAACAAAATTGATCCAACTGACATTGCTCTAATTGGAGGAAGATCTAAATCCCACACTCCTCCATTTCTCCTTACTTTTAAAATTTTTAATAGAAAATTACACAACTTTTTAGTTGATTTAGGAGCTTCATTAAACATTTTATCTAGAACAATTTGTGCAAAGTTGAATGTTTAGCCTCAAAAATCTATTGTATGCGTTGTACAATTAGATCAATCTCAAGTCAAAGTTGTTGGGGAACTTAATCAAGTTACTACCAAACTCTCGTCAAACCCCAAAGTTTGTCAAGTCATCGACATTCTTGTAGCTGATATTCCCAAATTCTATGGCTTAATCCTTAGTAGAGACTAGATAGCAAAGCTTCATGTTTATTTCGTGATTGACTGGGCTCACATGTGGCTTCCATATAATGGAAAGCCAAATCAAATAAGGATTGATCACGAAAAACATCAAAATTACATAGTCACAGAGCTAGAAGAGAAAATGAACCAGTTGCGTATAAGAACAATATCATTAGAAACCACTTAGTAGAATCATTTCTGGGAAATTTTAATGCTTATACTTCACCTTTCTTGGAAAACTCTGTTGTATCTCAAGTTGAAAACTTTTCCTGAACAAATACTTCTAAGTGTGTAAATTTGTGGATAAACCTGTAGTTAGATCTTTATTTTGGAAATTATTTTTTGATGGATCTAAATCTAATGATGGAGCAGGAGCAAGATGCATATTAGTTAGCCCAGAAGGGGAAAAGACTATGTTAGCATGCAGAATTGAATTTGATTGCACAAACAACACTGCTGAATATGAAGCATTAGTTCAAGGTTTATATAAAGCCATTGGCCTTAGTATCAAACACCTCCAAGTGTTTGGAGATTCAGAAATTGTGATAAAGCAGGTAAGAAATACTATACACTGTTTGTCTGGACATTTGAAACATTATCAGTCGTTAGTCCAAGACCTGACTTCCCACTTTACAACATTTAATTTTCCCCTATTCCGAGACTCCAAAACGCAAGCACCGATCTCTTAGCTAATGTGGCTTCCAAGCTTATTCCACCAGGAGATTATAGTCCTGATCGCTTTTCTATTGAATTTATTTTTAGGCCTTCTAGTCCTGACAATATCACCAACTGGAGAGTCTTTAATAACGATCAAGATATCATAAGCTTTTTGACATCAGAAGGCTCTTATGATGACCAGATAATTGACGAAGATCAAGATGACAACCAACTTAAGCAAGAAACAACCAAGAATGTTATACCAAAGTCTATGGTTAAGTTAGAAGATTTATATGACCTCAAGGACAAATTCAAACGACCCACCAATTCAAAACTTCAGAGTTCAACTCTGAGATTTGAATTGATTAACCTTGGAACTGACCTTAATCCTCAAAATATTAATCTAGGCCTTGGACTTACGTTATATGAGAAATCAGCCCTTATACGTTAGATGAAAAATCAGCCCTTATTTGAATGTCTTTGCATGGAATTATGAAGATCTTAAAATGTATGACACTTCTATTATTCGACATACTATCCCCATGACATCTAATGAAAAGCTTGTTCAACAGAAATTAAGAAAAATCCATCCTAATTTAGAAAATTAGATTAAATCTGAATTGAACAAATTGCTGAAAGCTAAGATTATTTTCCCTGTCAGACATTCCAGGTGGGTCTCCAACCTTGTCCCAGTCAAAACTAAGAACAATGATATTAGAATATGTATAGACTTCTACAATCTCAACAAAGCTTGTCAGAAGGACAAATTTCCATTGCCTCCTATGGAATAGATATTGCAATCAGTTGTAGGCTTAGAACTAATGTCTTTCTTGGATGGATTCTCAGGTTATAATCAGATCCTAGTACATCCAGATGACCAATTGACAACTACATTAAGGACAAAATTGGGAGCTTATGCTTATTAGAAGATGCCATTTGGACTAATTAATGTTGGTGCTACTTTCCAAAGAGCCATGGACATAGCCTTCAAAGGTTTAGTAAACAAATTCGTAGTAATCTACTTAGATAATATAACTGTATATTCCAAAAAGCACAATAATGATTTGAGAGATTTAAAACAAATCTTTGAGAGTTATCAAAGGTATGGAATTTCTCTTAATCCTAACAAATATTTCTTCGCGTTAAGTGAAGGAAAACTCCTTGGATTCAATGTATCTAAAGTAGAGATTCACATTGACCTTGATAGAATAAGGGAAATCTTTGAAATTCCTTTACCTCATAACAAAAAATCCATGCAATCTTTCCTAGGTCAGATAAATTTTGTTAAAAGACTTGTCCCTGACTTCTCATGAATTGTTTTACCTCTTCAATCTATGATAAAGAGAAATTATCTTTTTAAATGGGGACACACAAAACATGAAGCTTTTAATTTGATTAAATAAGCAATCATTAATGCTCCCTCTTTAGTGACTCCAAATTTTTCAACTCATTTCTATACACTTTCGCTTCCAAGAAATCATATGCAACCATATTGACAGAAGTCAATGAAGAAAAAGCTGAAGTGCCAATCTCTTTCTTTAGCTCCATTTTTCACGGGGCTGAATTGAATTACTCATATGTTGAAAAACAAGCTTTTGTTGTTTTCAAATCAATAAAACACTTCCGACCTTTTCTCCTAAAAAGCCACACTAAAGTAATATTGCCATTCTTAGTAGTCAGAAATCTGTTGATACAAAGGGATGTAGGTGAGAATAGAGCAAATTGGGTGATACTCTGCAATAATATGACATTGAAATCAGACCAGCAAAAATTTTAAAAGGTCAAGGTTTTTGCAGGGTGTTAGCAGGAGCATGTAATCTATCAACACTACATGACTCAAGTGATGATGTACAAGTCTATGAGGTAATCATTAATGACATTGAGTCAAGTTATGCTGATATCATATTTTACTTAAGAAATGGATATGCCCCAACACAATTAAATTATAATAAGAGAAGGGTCCTGAGGCTAAAAGCTAAACAATATCAAATCATCAATGATATGCTGTTTAGAATAAATTATGATTATGAATTACTTAGAATTCTTGAAAAATCCAAGGCAGAGAAGGTGTTGCAGGAACTCCATGATGGACCAACTGGTGGACATTTTGGAGGAGATACCACCGCACATAAAATCCTGCATGTTGGCTATTACTGGCCAACATTATTCAAGGATACACACAATTATGTAAGGAGATGTAAATTTTGTCAAACAGCTGCTGGGAGACAGAGAAAACCCACATTTCAATTATAACCAGTCAATATTGAACAACCATTTGAGCAATGGGGATTGGACATCATAGGTGAGATTGTTCCTCATTCGTCTAAACAACATAGATATATCCTTACAACAACTGATTACTTCACAAAATGGGTGGAAGCCATTCCACTCAAGGTAGCCAATCCCGAAAACATCATTGAATTCATTGATCAATTTATCATTACCAGATTTGGTCTGCCATCTTCCCTAATGTTTGATAATGCATCTTATTTTTCAGGCAATGCTATGACAAAATTTACTCTTAAAAGAGGTTTTAAGCTTAAATACTCTGCTAACTATTATCCACAGGGAAATGGGCTAGTTGAATCTACAAACAAAAATCTCATAAGGATTATTAAACGAACTATTGACCAAAGTCAGAAGAAGTGGCATAAGTCTTTAATAATTTCTCTATGGGCAGATTGAATAACTCAGAAGTCCTCTATTAGCACTTCTCCTTTTAATTTGGTCTATGGGAAAGAAGCTTTCCTACCTAAAAATATAGTTATTCCCTCTCTAGCCCTAGTTCATTTCATCAAAGAAAATCCTTCTTCTTCTATGCAAGTTAGATAGTTACAAATCCTTAATCTCGAAGAGGAAAGGGAAAAGGCCAGAATCACACATGCACATCATCAACAGTCAGTCAAAGCTTCCTTTGATTCAAATTCTGTAAGTTCAAAATCTTTTCAACTCAGAGACCTAGTATTGAAATGGGATAAAGTCCATGAAGAAAAAGGTAAGCATACCAAGTTCCAACAAATTTAGCTTGGCCCATTTTAGATTGTGGAACAAATAGGCCCATCAACCTTTTTATTGTAGGATTTATCAGGCAAGAGAGAATCTCTACTTGTTAATGGGGAAGATCTTAAAGAAATGTTTTCCATACAAGATGATCTCTTCTATTCCCTGTATATTATGACCTTTATTTTTATTTATTTTAGAAAGAATAATACAAGTTGAAGAACATTTACTTTTGGCTTTGCAAATAATAGTATCTTTTTATTTTTGAATTTTCACTTGTATAAGCAAAGATTGTTATGAAAACAACTTTTACACATAAAACATAGGGTTAAGTTCCGTTGCACTGAAATTGCTTTTTCTCTGCCAAAATTATTTGATCTTTGATGAAACTTAACTTTAGAAAGTAACCTTGCCTCTACATCAGTTAAGAAAAGTATCCATAACAAAGCAAAGTCTCTCTACAAAAAAGCATCTTTAAACTCTACAATTGCCATCCAGAAGCTCTTAAGGAGCCAATGATTCTCCCCATCTATTCAGATTTCATTTTTAGAGTGTAATTCTAAAATTCTTAAACTTAAAGGATAAGAGGTCTCATCAAGAGTCGACTTACCATGATCATAAGGTTATAACTAGTTGAGATTACCAATACTGCATATCAAAACAGAGTAATGGCTTGAGATTGTATTGATCAAAAGAAAAGGGGTCTCATTAAGAGCCAGCTTGTTCAGTTAAGTTATAATCAAGTGAATGACATTATCAATTTTGGTCACCAAACCAGGACATTGTCTTTAAGGGATAAAAGATGAAATTTTGAAGAAAAAGAATTATTTCAGAAAATAAAAAGGCAATAAGTATATAAATCTGAGCTTATCTTTAAAAATTGTATTCTAACCTAGGTGGGATACTGAATCATTTTTGGTTAAAAGGTAACCCTACCGGGGCTATGAATGCCTGCTGGCAGCAAAGGCTCTACCTATGACAACTGAGTATACCAAAAACTGATATGTGAAGAGCCTCCCTGTTTTTATCTTTAAAACCAATTAGTGACTAATGCACACAAAGTGACTTTCTTATGTGAAGAGGATAATCAAAAGAATGATATTTAAGTGGATGTTGTTTAATAATTCAAAGAGCAATATTACTTACCTTATATATCATGTAATTTTTAATTTTTAAACCATCTTTATTTTGGAAGTTTTTAGAAATTTCAAAAAACTCTCAGAGATAACTGGTTCTTCCAAGTGAATCGCCAATTGTTGTGCTATTCAACAACCCCCCATTTGTTAATAGTAGTAGTCAATATTACATTAATAAATGGGGACCCTTTAAAAAAATCCTTCCAAAAATAAGTTTAGCATTTAGGCATTTTCCTTATTAAATTTTGGAATGAAACAAGATATCAATCAAACACCATTTCAAAAAACTAGTAAATGTCTACCTTTCTAGCCTATTGCATGATTAAGCGTCATTGAAAGCCTTGCTAATCCACCAAAACTAGAAAAAAGTGATCAAAAGAGGACTCCACGCTAAACACTTCGAAACTATTACGTTTTTAATATAAACTAAGTCTTAAGGCATTTCTTATTAAAACTAAGGCCTGCATCACATATCGTTATTTATAGAAGGCACACCTTAATGAGTTACCTTAAAATGTGCAAGATGCGAAATTGCGATGAAACCATCTCCCTTATCGCATCGCATTCCAACATTAAAAGGAACACCACATACTTACCATCCAACGATATTGTGAAATGCGATTGAGACCCGGACCCAATCTTGAGATACATTACAAATGAGTATATAGGTCCGCTGCTTAAGAAAAAGAGATTTACACAAAAAACCTGACAAATAAGCTATGTTTTGGAAACGATATTAAGGGGCCCACATTTCGCATCTTACAGAAGAAAAAGAAACGATAAGGAAAGCATACAAACATAATGCGACAATGAGATTTGTGATACTACATTGCAATCGCAAAATCAACATTTTCGCAATTTAAAGGCTCGCCACCCTAAAAGCTTTCTTCCCGACTTATGATGCAAACATTAATGAGCAATAAAGATAAGAGATAACAAACCATTAGTGGCCATTTAGTAAAGGTTAATGTCATTTATGAGTGAAAATCCATTCAACGTGATACGATATCTTCTCACTTGCATTCAAATAAAACTCCTTTATTATCACCTTTCCAAGTTATCTGCATAAAACCATCTCACGTTCATTCTTATCTCTGTATATCTGATAGCTGCTGTTTTTCTCCATTTTCAAGAAAAAACCATAGAAGGAGTCTTTGAGAGCAATGGCAAAGAAGGGCAAGGCAGTGGTGTCTAAGAAATCAGAAATGACTCCTTTATTCATAGAAACTACGTGCAACAGAGAAGGAGGAACATCTACGTGGGAAACCATGTATGATTTATTAGAAGAAGAGGAACCAAGACCTCTGGAAACAAAGGTCACAACTAATGGTAATGTTTCTTCAGATACCTCCATTTTTTAGACGGCATGCTCATTTTTGCATCGCATATCCGTGCGGCTACAGATAATCCCTCATACAGATATAGTCAAGTGGATAATTGATCAGGCGGATATCTTAGACATATAATTTAATAATAGCAGTCGAGAGGTTATGGGATCTTTTTCGCCAGACAACCTATGACTTATGTACAACCTACCAGAGCCAAAAACACTCTACAACAAATAGTTCCTACTACATCTACAACAAACACTCTACAACAAATAGTTCCTACTACATCTACAACAAACACTCTACAGCAGGTATGTACTCTACTACATCTATTTCTCCCCCTCATAGTTTTACAGCAGCCATGCTATGTAGGATGTTTGGAAAGCCCGATAGCAGTAAATTTTCCCCAGAATGGCTTCCATTAATAGATGCAGCTATAAACACATCCATAATGAATTGGGCCCAAATTTTGTCTGATAATTAAGCAAAGGCGATAATGGACTATAGAAGGAAAAGGAGATCTCTTCGAGGGTTTACCTTCCATTTTTTATGAGTGCCTATGTGATGGATGCAATCTATTTTGGTTCAAAATTTCCTATCATGGGATGGAAGTGGACTATGAAGGATCCACTTCCCATTCATATATATCATAAGGACATGTGGGAGTCCCAGTTTCACCCCCATTTTTACAAAATTTGTCATATTGTCATGCTACCTATCCATAAACATGTTTACAACCAAAATGCCCCTAGGTTTTCTAAGGACGCTGAAGTAGATATCCTCCCAGTGGCCACATAGTTTTGGGAGTAAACATTCACATATATTAGAGTATTTGGGAGCATTGCCTCACTGCATTTCCTCCCATACTATGTCCTCGACAAATTGATGGCTAGAGAGATAGCTTATCAAATAGTGAGTGAGGGTGGGTTGAGCAAAGGATTGAAGGAGCAGAAAAAGCCCATTTGGCCTACATTTCCATTGCAGTGTGGAGCATTTGCACTGCACGATTTTAGGCATGCATGCAAAGAAGCGGAGATAATGAAATCTCTAAAATTACCTAAATTCCCAGGAAGACAATATGACCTAAATGGCACTGCCAAAGACTTCACCACCCTAGTGAAAGTGAAGGCATTCACTCATGAGGAAGATGCATTTGATGATGTCTTCCTATAGAAAGAAAAATTCACAGATGTGAAGCACATGGCATCACTACTTTTGACCCAGTAGATCTTGAAGCCTTTCATGAATATAGAGAAAGGAGATTGTTAAAGGTCCCATTGGACCAATTACAGATTAAGCCAATAAGGGAGCCAACTCCCAGTGTAAGCCTAGAAGAGAGCTCCAAAGAAAATTCTAAAAATGATTCCAAAGCAGAGTCCCAAGAGAAGTCTAATAGGGAGCCAAAGCACTCAGAGAAACAATCACAGAATGGGGGAAGTAAAGGTAAGGATTCATAAAAGGATACAGTTGTATCTACGGAAATAACAGTTGAGCAAACCTCAACTAGAAAACAGGATGAAATTCACTCCACCTCCACCGAGTCAACAAAACCCCTGGTGATTGATTTAGAGAAATAATGGAAGAATTTTAATAAAAAAATCCATATAGAGGGACAAGCACCTGAGTTACAGACTCCAGAAATTATAGTAGAGAAAACTGTAAGTACTCAAGAGGTAGAGCACATTCCTGCCACTCCTACCTCTGAAATTTTTTGAGAATTGAGGAGATTCCTCCTTTAGATGTGTTCTATAGCCCAACCCACAAAGCTGTCATCAAAAGGCAAAGAAAGAAGAGGAAGTTGAATGCTACAATTGCTACTACTCCCGATAATGAATCAATGGATATTTTCTGGAAAGATTCACCCATCGACCCATTTGAGAACCTTACTAGACTGTTGCAGTTTGTAGGAGCTTATGCTAGAACGACTATTGATAAAGAAATAAAGGTACAAATGCTACTCAAAGAAAAGGAAAATAAAATTCTGCTATTGGAACAACAGTTAGAGCAAGAAAATTCAACCAACAAGCAGAATTGCAAATAGCCAAGCTCCAACAAGAATTCGAGCAGATGCAAATAAAACATGAAGCTAGCTTATCAGAAAAGGAAGTGCAGATACAAGCAATAATAGATAAGTATAAGGACAACCTAAAAAATAATCATTTTATAATTGAAGCGCTCAACCTTAACTCCCAGGTAATGCACCAAAAAGAACTTCTATGCTAGAAGGTCTCGCAGTTGAGTCCTTATTGCAAGACTAGTGACAAGTTAACGAGTCAAGTCATTGACATGAGACTTGAATACGGTGAAGTCTTGAAAAGAGTTTCTGACTTCAACACTTGGCAGAATTTAGAGGATTTGAGGAAGGCCGATTTTCCTAAACTGGAGGAGTCACGTAAAGAAATTATATTTTCAGACTGGGATTCTTGGCTTAGACGAGCAGAAAGGCAACATCGGTCACAACATCAGCAATAAACAGTGTTATTGAAAAAATAAATGAGAATTTACACAGCGCCAACCTGCTGGCAGAGTCTATACCAGGTTTTCTTCCAAATGTCAAACAGCTCAAACAACAGTGGAGGCAGGCAACAAAGGAAAAAGAGGAAGCAATTAGGAAAATGACCAGGTTAAACTGGGAAGCATAGTAGAAATATTTAGCTAAACCTTACAACCATTGGATGACCCTGTGATGCCTAACCACTTCCACGCAGAAAATGGTGCCAGCACTGACCGATGCCATGTTCACTGGGCAGTTGAAATCTACAATTGGACAACCGACACATCTCAAACTAATGACGAACATCTGTGATCTCAAAGATAAAATGCAAAGGAGTTAGTCACAATGTTTTATTTCTATTTTAGTTTTGTTTCGCATAATTTGAGGAAGGTTGTTCAAACCTCCTCAATTATTTTTGTAATAATCTATTCTTAGGATTTATAATTTAGTATTTAAACCCCTCTCATGCATTTAGAGAGGGGTCCAAAAATTTTATTAGAAACAATCTTCAAAGCATGCACTTCTTTCCCTTTGAGGAAGTTTTAATGAAATGAATGGAACATGATTTATTTTCATTTTATCTGGCATATTACTGAAATTTCAGTTTTGTACTCCTAGATGGTGTTGGATTGATTGGAAGTAGGTCGATATTTCTTAAACACATGAGCAGAACATATTACAAATGGTACTTTTATATTGTGATTTTGTTTTATTTATGTCTTAAGTAATAATTTTTCTTCAAATTGTTTATGTATGAAAGTTTAAATATTGGCTAGCATTATTGCACTTTTATATGGTGATGGCCTAAATTTTATGCTGAATACATGTATAATTTCTTATGCGATATATCTTTCACAATCATTTCAGCTAACTATTTATCCGAAATGATTATTGTTAAAACGATTCACTTCTTATTGCAGTTGAATGATCTTTATTACCAATTTCTCTAGGACATTATTGTAGATCACATATTTCAATTTTATTCCCAGGTATAGTTATAACTAGATAGTGTTTAAATTAGGATATATGCATGTGAGTATTAGTTTAGATTAGATCACTTTTAGCTTAAACATTCATCAACACTATCATAATTTATATTGGGAAACTGGTCCCATTATCCCCAGTCGGAGCCACTACACCAAACGGAAAAGGAACTGCTAACTAAGGTCCGGACTGGGTGGTTTTCCCCCATGTTGTAAGCAACTATTTTCGAGGCTTCAACACTTTCTTGCTTATTATGTTTTTTCCTTCTTTGCAGATGTCAGTGTCTCCTCACATTGATTTTGTTGATGGTGCTTGCCGAAGTACCTAGAACCTATCATCTGCAGCATGGGCCATTTATGACCCCCATGGTGAGTTGGTTGATCTTCAAGGGATTTGTCTAGGTCAAACAACTAATAACATTGCTGAGTATAACATAGTTATCAAATTCTTGTCAGAAGCTATCGCTCTTAGCATCTGGGATTTGGTTGTCAACCTTGATTCATAGCTTGTCATTCTTCAACTCAACAGGTAATATTCTATCAGAAACCCTCAGATATTGAGAATGTATCTATGTATTTGTCTATTGGAGAGAAATTTTGATTACATTACATATCATCATATTCCTAGACATATGAATACATTGACAGATGCATTAGCTAATTATGTGTTGGATAGACATTTGCGAAACATGTAAAAATAAAAAACAAATCATTTGTATCATAGTAAGCAGGAAAATATAGCATATATATGTGTGTGTGTGTGTGTGTGAATAATGTTTGTCATACATCAAAGCCTCAAAAATAATATGTGTGTCCAAAATACGTCAGTGGTACGCAGGCCTTATACATCCATGGCTCAAAGGCCTGATAAAATATGGAATGCTAGATTTATGCACTAAACAACATGATGCTCGTGATAACATGTAACTACTCGGACTACGTGAGTCAGCAGTTGGCGGATCCGATCTAACACCCCCACCATATGCCTCTAGTACTGGCATGGGACATCACCCATCCGAGCGTACTCTGGGATCCCATGGGTCAAACTCTTGAGATTCCGCACAATCTCCTCCTCGTTGTCACTCCCCTCCCAATAAGGAGTGACATCGAATTGCCAAGCGACGCGCTTGGCAATCAAGGACATCCTGGCAGAGCGTTCTGGTTCAACTTCTACATTCATAAAATCGAAGTGTCATGAACACATATATTTCAAAAATAGTAAAAACATCAAAAACTAAAAACTTGTTTGTTTTTACCTCCATCATCAAAATCGTCCCCTTCTGGGAGCGGCATATCCAAATCTTTGGGAAAGTCGGTACTACTGTAAGGCCAATCCTCCACTACGATCAACTGTCGTTGTAGCCATGAGAAGAAGGTGGGCTTGTAGGAGATCTGTTGGCCCCCTATAACCCTGGGCATCAATTCGCTCCAACGGACCATCCGTGGGTCTCGTGGCATCGACGAATCCACCTCAGTTAGCTGGTATTGGAACAACATAACCCGCTCCAGGAAGAAGGTCACTAGCATAGACCCAAAGCAAAATTGCTTCAGGTTTCCTGCCTTAACTTTTGATAGTTGACGCTTCATGTTATTTTTCATAGATTCCGCCAGTTAAAAATAGTGGGTGTTGTGCACTCGATAGCATACAGGAACTTGGACTTGTTAGTCTCATGCAGCGCTTGGGATCCAACCATTCTATTGATGGTCAAAAATTACACTCTCAACCCAAGATCCCGAACAGTCGTGATCTCAATCTTGCCACTCTTGGATTTGAGAGTTTCTGGGCAATGTTCGGAAAGTAACATGGACACACTTTCCCCAATTGACCTCGTCCCATATAGGTTGATTGGTTCCCCTCTCCAAGGTAGTCCTGTGATAAAATAAATATCTAAAGTCTCCAACTCCAACTCCTGGTCACCAATGATAATTTTTTTTTATTTATGTCCCAAAGACTAATCAGGTACCGTAGCATCTCAGGTTGAGCTTGCATCCCTGGTGTGACAAAGAACTTGAGGAGCCCATAGTTCCTCAAAGCCTCCAAGCAATTTGGATCAGCTATTTCTTGGGTATCGATATCCTCATGCTCTCGTTCTTTCCAATCCACCATTTTCAATGATTTTATTCTTATAAAAACCATTTAATCAAGTCAATGATCATCTTTTGATAGAGAAATTTGGATTCAAGCGTTCAAATTGAGAAAAACAGGTAAATTTTTGTTCACAGCACCAACGCGACTATTTTAAAAATAGTGGCACTGATGACACAGTTAGCCACCCCCGATCGACACGATTCCATGCTAAAAAATAGGGCTATTTTTTTTTGCCATAATCTCCCCATGAAACCCAAAAAATGGATAAAAACAGGAAAAAACAATATGAAAATGGAGCTTAAGGTCTTGGTGCTTACCTGCACCTCACGACTCGACAAATGACCTCCAGGATCTCCTGCAATCTACTCCAAAAAAATTAGGGCAGAAAAGGGTAAAAAGCTCTTTACACAAAGGTAAAATGGTAAATGGTGAAAAATAATTACTTTTTCCCTTTTTAATTCATTTTTAATGAAAATATTAGGGTTTTTAAAGTGTTTTTGACCTATTTTTCCTCGGAGCTGCTTAATGCATTTACCTTTATTGTGTAGCGACATGTGACGGATTGTTGACGATGATACCTTGAGTCTCGTTTAAGCCCTTTTCTTGACTCGTAAAACTCAAATGAAAAGATCATCGAGTATTTTCCCTTTTGACTCGTTAAAGAAAATAAAATGGGGAGGTTTGCTTTCAGCTCTTTTCTGACCTTTTAAACAAGAAAATATTGCCTAGCTCTTGTCATTTTGAACTCGTTAAAGGATGTGAAACATCGTTTACCCAATCTACATTTACCCCATTTTCGGGCTGGGATAAACTATTTACAAAAAAGGTACTCCTTGGCTGAAATGGTCAAGCAGTTCTCTCAAGTATCGTTTTCTACCTTTTCGAGCTCGAGAGACACAAATGTACGAAAAGGGACCATGTGGAGTTTTTTTTGTGTCTTTTTAAAACTCTCTAAACATGAAAAATATACCAAGTTACACCTTTGCTGGACTCATTAAAACATTAAACGCCAGTGGATTCGTTGCCATGACGAACATGATCTTCTCCTCCCTACGGCTCATTAAAATTACTAGGTCAGATTAATTCGAAGGGTGAACTTACAATGCAAGCATATGCTATCCCCTTCAAGCTTGCAATAAAAAATAATTGGGGCACCTGCTAGAAATGGTGGGGGAAAATTTGGAAATTCTATCAGTTGTGTCGGCAGCTCACTCTTGAACATGACACTTTCTGCTTTGTGTCGGGTTGGGATATCCTCCTTTTCATTTGACCATCTTGGGTTGGGCCGCTCATTTTTTCCTTCCATTTGATCTCTACCACGTCATCTTGACCACCGATCCCATGGATCTGAAAGCTGCCAAATTTTGGAATTGTGTCACCGATATGTTCAAGAGTTAGTCCCTCCAGAGTTACACTTACTCCTGATTCTATGGACCATCTGAAATCATTCACATCCCTTTGTCTTGTGCCACTGATGTGGGATACATCATGGCTCTCCTTCGACATGGTCACTTCCTATCGACTTCAGCCCATCATCTAGGAACCTAACTAAGAGACTCCCTTCCAGTACCTTAGAGCTTGCATGCCTTAATGGCAAGTTCTTCACACTCGACGACAAGGTCATGTCATTGGCTTTCAATTGGGTGATTTCACGGGTGTTTGACATCAGTTCCTTTATTCACATTCCATGAAATGTGCCACCAATACCTTGAGAGCCATTGTCATTATTGGTGGTTTCTCTCACGCTTGTTAACAGTTCACATCATTGATCGGTAATCAAGCGACTTCTCAGCATGTTCAACTTCAACACATTCATTCGCATGTTAGGATTTATACTTTGATCGGGTCATTTGGAGCGCAAGACCCTGGGCTAAGATTACACAAGTCTAGGTTGTGAGGTGATGTGACATGGTCATGTTGATATACATGTCTCTTTTAGATGGATGGATGTGACCATACCATGAGTTGTTATATGTGATCCTTCTCATTATTGGATGGCTGCGACCATACCTTGGTTTCGTTATGATCCTTTTTGCTAGATGGCTGTGCCCATGCCTTGGATCCATTTACATGACCATTTTCTGGATGGCTGCATCCATACCATGATTCATGTATTATTCCTTAGATTTTTTAGTGATGTATATGTATCTATTCTTGTTTGCAGGTTCTCCAACAACGAACTCTGGTTCCCCGAACGCACTTGTAAAGCATTTCACTCCTCACTCTAGTTTAGCTTTCAAGCTTTAGGGGGCATCTATTACACAAAATCTTGTCACTACCCTTGTACTCCCTGTCCATGATCTTGGAGGACCTCTACAGTGTACCCGACATGTTTTCCTATCATGAAGAAACTCCCATTGTGTCCCTCTTCATAAGAAGAACAATTCCCTTTTCCATCATTTCCCAAAAACCTTCTGTTTACCTTAGTTTACAAGACTAGTGCCAATGACCTGTGTCATCCTCATGCCAAATACAAGGATTAAAACTATCCCTATCACTGATAGGATCAACTAAGCCCTTTCTCAATCATGCCAATCCTCTTTTGGAAAGTATTTTAAATATGGAGCCGATGCTTCCAGCTTTAGAAGCTTCGTAACGAAAGTCTTGTAAATGGTTAGGTTGGATGGAGTTGAGGAGGTCAGCTTGGGCTCCTTTCCCCTATTAAGATGGAATTAATCGAAGAGATAAGGCCTTCTCCCATGAGAAGAGGAACCATCTCCCATCCATCCAAGCTATAAAAGCCTCTCTTTTTGCTCAGCAAAAGCTAGTTTTTAGTTTGGAGTTAGAATAATTAGCATGACATCTATAGTTTGAATTTTTCTAGTGTATATTTGAGGGAGAATAGTGTGCTTGGGTGTGATTTGAGACTAGAAGGAAAGAGGCCTTAAGATATCTATAATTGGGGTTGTCCATGAAGTGCTAGCAGAAGTGTGGGAACCGGGTACGTCAAAGGAGACCAACGACGTCAAGGCATTGATTGTAATCTCTTTTTGATTTATATAAATGCAACTATAGATTGATTTCCTACATGAAGTGTCAATTTATATATTTATGGATTAATGTTCCTTGACCTGTTAAGTAGGTTGAATACAATATTGTATGCTATTGCTTTTGTTGTTTTCTGTTGTTTGCTTGTTTCAGGTGTGCAAAGGAAGGAAACGAAAGATAGTTGGAACGACGAAGTAGGGTCATCACCAAGCGGAATAAAGTTCTAAGAGGTAGGCCCTCTTAATTGATTCTAGCCAAAGGAAATATTCCATAGATTGTCTGTTTGTGACTAGACCCGCTCTCTCGAGCTAGAGGAATTGTTTGTGTCCGCACTTAGAATTTACCTGCATCAAAGATTCCTCTCTCATGGGAACCATTTCTCTTCTTGCTCCTCGATCCACTTCCCAACAAATATACTGCAGTTGCCTCTACTAATATGATATCTTCTTGTACTGCTCCAGTTGATTTGTGGGTAGTGTCAGATGAATCTAATGTTTACAATTTTGGTGATCGTATTTCACTCAACCCATTAAACTTGACTACGAAGCCATCTATTCGGCTTGCGCAACTTATTCTGATCCTTCCTCTTTGATTAATTTGGTTGATCATTCCTTAAATTATGGTACATCCTTTGATCCTTTCTCTCATAGGTTTTCTACCAATGACAGTATCATGGAGATCATGATGTTGAATGATGAGCCATGGGATGATCATTATCATTGTTCCTCCTTGCCAGATTCCTTCAAGAACAATCTTAGTGAACTTTATCAACCCAATACCATTGAGTTGTCTACAAAATCCACATCCATTTACGATGTCAATTATGATAAGAACTTGTCAAATATTGAGAATAATATCCCTCTCAACATATCGATTAAACCCGACATTGTAGAAAATATACATATCGGTTAGTCTTGCTATCCCGATGAGATCAAGAATTCTAAAGTCCTATTCCATGAGTTTCATTAGAGGAATTTTCAGCCTGAAAGTGGCTTCCTAAGGTAAAATAATAAAATAATAGGAAAATAATAAAATAAGAGTTATGAATTTTGGAGGGAAAAGAAAAAAACTACTTTTTTATTTTATTTTTTGCTTATCTCCTTATTGGTTTACTTAAATTTCAAGTGTAGACACTCATTGGATGCCAAATTAAATTCCACATCCAATGAGTGTCCATTATGCATAATTTTGAGATTACCAATATTGATAAAAATTGAGGATACATTAAAAAAACGTATTCAACATGTTTTTTTAATGTATCTTCAAATTTTATCAATGTGAGTCTTCTCAAAAGTATGCATAATGAGTACTCATTGGATGAAAAATTCAATTATGCATCCAATGAGTGTCTACACTAGAAATTTGAGTAAACCTATAAGGAGATAAACCAAAAATACAATTAGAAAAATTAGTTTTCTTATTTTCCCTCCAAACTATTTACATGTACCTCATTTTGATTGGTTTACATATTATGTACATGAAAATTTCGTGGGCACTTTTAGGCTGAAATTTCCTTTAATGATAGAATTTTTCACCTGGTCTTATAAATAAATTTTAGGTATCGATCCAAACATCAATGTGCATGAAATTAGGATGTATCCTAATGCTAAACTAGTTTAGCAATGCCTCCGTCTGGCCCATCCCAAGAAGGTTGTTTCTATTAAGGCCAAAGTTGAAAAATGTTTACACATTGGTTTCATCTATCTCGTACCTTTAACTGAGTGGGTGTTTAACATTGTTCCTATCATGAAGAAACAAGGAACAATTCATGTGTGTTTTGATTAGCGGGACATAAGTCATGCTTGTCTAAATGATAATTATCCCACCCTGCTCATTGACCAAATTTTTGATGATTGTTCCGGCTATGAAATATTTTCATTTATGGATGGATTCTTTGGCTATAATCAGATCAACATTCTCTCGGCGGACCGACATAAAACCACATTTATTTGTCCCTAGGGCACATTTGTGTATCAAAACTCCCTTTCAGACTAAAGAATGTTGGGGCTATGTTTCAAAGGGCAATGAATTATGCCTTCCATGACCTCAAACAAATTGTGTAACCCTATTTGGATGATTTTCTTTCTCACTTGAAACATTGAACTGATCACCCGATGCATCTTAGGGCCATATTTGTATGATGTAGACATTATAACATTTGACTTAATTCGTACAAGTGTGTGTTTTGTGTAAGTTCCCGTCAAATTCTCAGTTTTGTTGTATCAAAACATGGAATTCATATTGACTCGTTGAAAGTCCTGTCGATCATTGATCTGCCTACTCCTTCTTCCCTCCTTCAACTTCAATAACTCTAAGGGAAGGCTAACTTTCTTTGGAGGTTCATTCTCAACTACGCCAAACTGAAAAAAGGACTTACTCGCTTGTTAAAAGAAAGGGGTTCCCTTCCGTTGGGGTGACAATTCTCAAAAGGTGTTCAATGCCTTGATAGATGTTTTGATTTGGGCATCCTTGTTATATCCCACAGATTACCAACATGATATTTCTTGTACCTCACCTCAGTTTCTACCATTGCTATGGTATTGGCACATGAGGATGATGTAGGAACTGGACATCCTATTTATTACTTGAGTCTGAATGTCAATGATACCAAAGTCAAGTACACTCATGTCGAAAATTTGGCTTTCGCTGCTGTGCAAGCTATCCAGAAATTTCACCATTACATACTACTTCACAGGACTATAGATTTCTCTGATTGCAACCCCATGACATACATCTTATTGCGAAAATTGTTTGGGGGGGGGATTACTCTAAGTGGATTTTCATCCTACAAGAGTTCGATTTGGAATCATCAAATCCAAGTTGAAGAAATCCTTAGTTTTTGCTGAGCTACTTTGTGACATTCCCACTGTTGAAACTGAAACGTCTGTTAATTCTATTCCAGATGAGTTGTTGTTTCTGATCTCATCATCTGACCTGTGTATGGAGACATTATCATATATCTCTAAACCTAGAATTTTTGGTATAATACCTCTCTCTTTGACTAGCGACGTATCCAATTTCAATCCAAGAATTACATTATAATTAGTGACACCCTTTATCGTTGTGGTATCGATACAAATGTTCAAAGATGCCTCACTCATGAGGAGGTTGAGAAAGTCTTAAATGAATTCTATTCTAGGGCATATTATGGTCATATGTACACAGAAGATCCTACATGCTGGTTACTTTTGGTCTACCATATTTCGTGAGTGCATCCTGACCATCCAAAAGTGTCATGCATGCTAGATATACGATCTTAAGACCCATGTTGTACCCACTCCTTTGCATCCTGTTATTGGAGTTGGACCGTCTATGAAATGGGGCATTGATTTCATGACATGTAATCGTCACTCGGCTGGGGGGCATGGCTATATCATTGTAGCAATTGACTATTTTACCAAGTGGGCCGAGGTGATGCCTACATACAATAATACCAGAAAAAAATGTTTGCTTTTTCTTCAACCATTTCATTGCATGGTTTGGTGTTCCATAGGATGTAGTCACATACCATGGAAAACATTTCACAATCACATAATTTCCGAACTTACTGCCAAGCTGGGACTCTCGCATAAGAGTTCCACTCCCTACTATCCTCAGGGGAATGGGCACGTTGAGGCAATCAATAAAGTTCTCAAAAAAATGCTTCAATGCATGATAGGGGTCCACAAATTAGAATAACATCTTATTCTTTATGCGTCCTTGTGGGTGTATAGAATCTTTGTTAGGACTGCTACCAGGTTCACACTATTCCAATTAGTTTATCGTCTAGAAGCAATCCTTCCAATTGAATATGAAATTTCGTCTCTCAAACTTGCGGTCAAAATCCTCCCTACCACTTTCATGGAAGAGGAATCTATCTTACATCTTACATGCTTAGATGAAACCTGACATGGTGCCATGATGGCTAATGAAACCCATAAGAAACATATCAAAGCGCAATTTGACAAGAGTTTCAAGCCTCGTGTCTGCTTGAAAGGAGTCCTTATCTTATTATAAAACCAAGAGTCTGATAAATTAAGATTAGGGAGGTTCTAGACAATTTGTCTAGGTCCATACATTGTCAAACATGTTCTTGCTAAAGGGGCCTATGAGCTTGTTGATTTCAATGGATTTCCATTGGTGCAACCTAGAAATGGGTTGTACATTAAGAAATAATATGCTTGAGTTTTTGCATAATGCACTATGTAGATGCTATATATAGGTTTGATTGAGTGTGTTTACAGTGTGTTCCCTTTGGGGTTTCCGACAATTTTTGTTAATCCTGTTTACATTTGGTTTGTAGATGTTGACATCCCTCGAACCATATGTTGGTTATGCTGATGGTGCTATTCATAGTACTCATAACCTTTCTTCTACAACATGGGCTATCTTTGCTCTGAATGGTGAGTTAGTTATCAGACTCGACTCACAACTTGTAGTACTACAATTGAATAATGTCTAGTCAGTTAGAAGTCCAAATATGCTTCACATATTCATGAGGGGTTTCCTTCTAGAAAGATATCTTGATTCCATCCAATATCAACACATTTCTAATCTAAATACATTGACATATGCATTGGTTAATCATGTTTTAGATAGACATTTGCGACAAATGTAAATTAAATTCAATACACATCACATACATTAAAAAAGATAATAAAGCCATAAGAATTGAAGATTGTCTATATCTTTATATATATATATATATATATATAATATATATATATTATATATATTATAAAGGATTGATTTTACAAAATTTATGCCTGAGACACGTGTGGCCACATGGCCTAAAATATACATGGAGTCAAAATATTGCTATAACCCTCCTAGTAGACTAATCATAGTGCTCATGGTCACATGCCACTATGTGAGCCATATTTCACAATAGCCAGTGGATATGTCCATGTACACCAATATAGTATGTCATTGTTGTCTCATAGAAATCTCGTCGATCTTAGTCTCAATTATGCCATGGGTCAACCCCTCCATGTGATGATCAACTTGTGCAAGGGTCTCAGCCACATTGAGATCTTGTAGTACCTATCATCCCGCTACAACATCTTTTACTGCTACAAGTTCCTATTGTGGGTCTTCTGCATGGTGAAGATAAGAAGAACCCATAGGTCAAATATCTGCATGTGCAAAAATAAACAATTTAATATTGGATACATAAAAAAACAAATTTGTAAACTTAAAAATCAGAAAATGTTCAAAATGTAACCTATGTCACCCCATCGCTCACCATCAGGAAGCACGAGCTCCGAGTCTTTATGGAAATCTATCCCCTCTTATGGCTAGTCTTCTATCATAATGAGTTGCATGTGAAACCATCTGAAGAAGAAAAGTGTGAAGCTCATCGACAATGGACCTGCATGTCTAGACATGAGATCCACCCATCTCCTCACTTGTGGGACTTTTGAATCTGCGAGCTCGAATAAGATATGATGTGGCCTAAGCAATGGAGTCCGCTCTAAGGCAAAAGAAACCAAGATCGAACCATAGCGAAAGTTTTTTAACTTTCCATATTTTGCCTTGGTCAGTTGTTCTTTCATGTTTACTAGTACTCCCTCACTCTAGTTGAATATTGTCAGCTCCATACATTCTAGGGTGTACAACATATGGGACTTATTGGCCACAAGTAGGGTTGTCCTATCATCCAATCTGGTGATGATAAACATGATCATTCTTAAAGGCAAACGAACCACATCCTTGATGTGGATTTTTCCATCTTTGGTTGGTTGGGATCTCAGTCTAGAATGTGAATTGATGTAATCCTTGATTATCTCTCCACTACTCCTTGAACCAGATAAAGAGATGGGGGAACCTCACCTTGACAAAACAGTCAAGAAGTATATATCTTCCACCTGTATTTCCAAAATATGTGCATCAATTCTAAATGTCTGTGCCTGAACATCTAATGCATGAACAAGATACCTTAATAATTGCATCTATTGTCTCATAACAGGAAGCCAAAAGAATTTCAAGAGTCCACAATTTCTCAAAGCCTGGATAGTGGCAGGATCATTAGCTATAGTCAAATCTTGTTCCTCATGTTCTCTTTCACCCCATATTAAATCTATTTTGTTCCAATAGATACCTAAAACATCACAAGAAGGATCATTAAGATAAGTTTCATGCAAGAAATTTTGAGAGAAACAAGCAAAAGAAGTTTTAGAATTGCGCTTAGTGCACCCCCGAAGGGCAGACAATGCATTGCAACACTCTTCCTAGTGCATTTTCTCCTATTTAATGCTCTTTTCGACCTTCTGGGGGTGCATTGGACCTAGGGCGAGGAATTAGTGCCCTAAGACCCTAAAAAACTGAAAATTTTTGTTAGAAATCATTAAATGGAAGCATGAAAGGAAAGAGGAAAGTTATAGCTCCTACCTGGTAGTGACGATGCTTGAAATGATCCACTGGATTGGCCACAATTAGCTATAGAAGATTAGGGGAAAAACACTCAAAACTCACTCTCAAAAAGGTAAAATGTGAAATGGTAAAAATGAGTTACCTTTTGTCTATTTTATGATCATTTTCATCATTATTTTTTTTAATATTTTAATGTTTTTACCTAAATGTGATTCAATTTTATCATGAAACATGTATTTTTAATATTTTGGTGGTGTTTTGAGTAGCTTGATAGATGCTTAAAAAAATTGACGATGTCTAAATTGAAAAAGGTCATTTTGACCAAAAGGCATGCTTTTATTTCTTTTTTGGGCTTTGTAAACCTACGAAAAAGAAACACCTTGGAATCCTGTTTCAGCTCTTTTTAGACTCTCAAAATATGAAAAGATTGTAGAGCACTTGTCTTTTCAAACTCGTTAAAGTAAATGAAAAGACATGTACCCAATATATGTTTAACCCTTTTTTGGGCTGAGATAAACTATCTACGAAAAATGAATACCTTAGTTGAACATGGCTAAGAGGTTCTCCTGCATATTGTTTTCTGCCTTTTTAGACTCAAGAGACTATCTACCAAAAGGAGCTTTTTTATTTTTCTTTTTCACCTCTTTTTCAAACTCTTTAAACATGAAAATGATGTTGAGTTATACCTTCGTTGGACTCATAAAGGCATCAAATAGTGATGGACTCGTCGAACATGATGAGATTGAACCACTTCTTCTCAGGGTTTGTTAAATATACTAAGAGGGATTCATCTAAAATGATGAACTTACATATCAAGCATATGTCATCCTCCTCAATCTTATTAAAAAATAAAGAGGTACTGACCAGAAATGGTTGGGGAAATTTGGAAAATGGGATACTCCACCTATTAATGACAACGAGTCACTCTTGAACATGACACTCTTCCACTTCATCTCTGTGGTTGTTTGGTTGTGAAATATGCGCATATTTTGATTCATCATGCCATATCAAACCATCCTATTTTGGTTTTGGGTCAATGATGCCAACTCCATTCAGTGTCACTAATGTGTCCAAGAGAAGTCATTCAGTTAATATCTACTACAATACTCTGAAGCCTTCATTCCATGTCTACCATTCTTGAACTAGTTCCATATAAATGTCATTTTGTCTCGAATCATGATACCTGTTTCGTGTCATTGATGGGGGATACATCAAGGCCCTCCTGCGATGGGTCACTTCCTATCAACATCATCTCATTATCCAGGAATTTGACTTAGAAACTCTTTCTTCAGTACCTTGGGACTTTCATAGATCAATGGAAAGTTTCCTCACTCTCAATGACAAGTTTTCATCATTGGCCTTCAACCGAAAGATTTTGTGTAGTGCTTGGCTTCAACTCATTCATTCACACTATACAAATTGTTTTATTATAACTTGAGAACCATTAACATCATCAGTGATTTCTCTCACATATGTTAAAAACTTACATCATTGGATAGTAATTAGATGGTGTCTGCCATGTTCAACTCCAGCTCCTTTTTCCGCATAGTTAGACTCGTACATTAGGCAATCGAGTGAACAAGATAGAAGACCCCAGATCTAGTTCCATCCATCCAGGCTGCACTTTTAGGAGTAATGCAATATTATAAAGCATGATGGCTATGATCATACTAATAGTCATCCAATCATGGATCTACACTTGGTCATCAGTGAACATGAATTTATGATCATTGTACATGTAATGTTAGCTTATGTGTTGAGCATGGGTATGCCTCCCTCAACAAATATATAATGATTAAAATGTATTGTAACACATGATGATCTCGACCAGTTGTTCTTGATCTGAACTTATCACAAGGTAAAGCACTTCAGTCATTAACCACTATTTCTGACTTTGGCATTTAGGGGGAAATCTGTTATAGGCCATTTTTCCGTATCTAGTCAATAGGCCTGCAAACTGGATCAATCAACGTCCATGATTGTCATCATCCCTACATAAAGCCCTAATCACAACTCTTCCAAATCCCCAAGTTTCTGGGTTTGACTTCTACCTTTTAGTGTTTTTAAGGCCCTGTGCGCAATGACCCTTTAGGGACCTACGTCCAGTGGCACGTTTCTCTGTTATGCACCAAAACTGATCAATAGTAGGTTTTCCCTTGTTGGGGATGCCCAAATTATAGAAATTTAGGAAAAATAAAAAGAAACCTAAAGATTCCTCTTCCAGAAGATTCCAAGAGTTGTTTCAAACATTTACGTTGGATAAGAACTTTTAATCCTATCTTATCCTACCTTGGAGACTTCACCTCTTATCCCTTGAGCTCATCCTTCCCTCTTAATTGGATTTGAAGCCTAGATTAGTAAATGGATAAGAATTCCTAAACTACCATCCCTCTCCTATAAATTTATAGCCATCTACAACATCACGGTTGGATTTTGCAGGTTTTTCATACCCTCATGCTACTGCCTTAAACCTAAGAGAGTTATCATCTTCATGCATTAGGGTGACATTGAGGTGTGTTTTGTGACAAGGAAGGACAAGTCAAAATGGGGAGATCTCTACAAGATCAACTACTATTCTTGGTTGTAAACTCTTTCCTTTTCATATTAATACAAAGAGTATACCATTTTCCTATATGTGTTATGTTATTTTTACATTCATGTATTTCAATGCTTTGATGATCCATTGAATAGAGTGATTGGATAATGATACATAGATGTCATAGACGTTTGGCTTGTGTTGATTGTATGTCCATGTTCAAATTATAGCAATCAAAGCTATTATTGGAGCTTACAATCTGAGAGGAAAAGAAAGGTTGTGACAGATTCCAACTAAGCCTCTTTCCATTCTTCAATTTATCTAAGGGGAACTTTATATTCTTTTCTTTTTGTTGTTCTAGACTAGTCCACTAGGTCTAGGGAATATACTTTTCTACAGTTGTAAATTAAACATAACAAAAGGAACTTGAGAAGATAGAGTTTTAACTTTAGGAGGAAGAACCAGAATTTAGATTAGAACAAGAATAAGAAGAAGAAGATCCACACATTCAAGTTTTGAGAAGATAAGTCCGAGAGAGAAGGTATCCAAAGAGGTATAGTCCATCTACTTTCTATTCAAATTTTTCTTTATCTATTACTGATGATGATCCCAGAACTGATAGGGAGGAAGTGGATTTAGAGGATGGAAAAATCTGGAAGAAGGTGATGGTTGATGAAATGAAATATTTGGACAAAAATAAGGTTTTGGATCTAGTAGAGTTACAAGATGGAAGGAAACCCATTAGCAACAAATAAGAATAAGATGAATGCAGAAGTAAAGGTGGATAAATACAAAGCTCAATTAGTGGCAAAAGGTTATTCCCAGGTGCCGAGAATTTATTTTGGTGATTTTTTTTTCCTGTTTCCAAGTTATCTTCTATTAGATTACTTTTATCTATTACTACTTCTTCTGATTTTGAGGTAGAACAAATGGATGTGAAAATAACATTTCTTCATGAGTATCTAGATGAAGTGATATACATGAAGCAACTTGAAGGCTTTGTGGTGAAGGGTAAGAAAAAACTAGTATGTAGGTTAAGAAAGTCCCTTTATGGGTTAAAACAGTCACCAAGGATGTGGTATCAAAAATTGATAAATATATACGGGGACTTGGCTTCACAAGGAGCAAATTAGATTACTGTGTGTATTTTAAATTAATTGGTGACTGCGTTATTTATTTGGTCTTCTATGTGGATGATATGTTGCTGATTGGAAATGACAAAGAAATTATCCAAGATTTGAATACCTAATTGTCCTCTAAATTTGACATGAAGAAACTTGGTGTTGCAAACTATATTTTGGGCATGGAAATTAAATGAGATTGGGCAAATAGGAATCTTTGGATAAACCATAGGAAGTATGTTTAGACAAAATTGAAGAGGTTTGATATGCAAGACAATGAATCAGTGAAGGTTCCTATTCCTGTAGGTTTAAATTTATATGTTGAACAGTGTCCCAAGATGCAAGAAGAGGAGGAGGACATATCCCGTGTTCCATATGTGAGTGCACTTGGTAGCCTAATGTATGAAATGGTATATACCAAACTAGACATTGCACACACAGTGGGAATATTGAGTAGGTTTATGTCAAGACCAGGGAAGGATCTTTGGAAAACAATGAAGAAGGATTTCAGGTATTTGTGTGGCACTAGTGATTATGGTCTCTAATACCAAGGAATACCATGATTGGATATATCTTTGGAAATACATGACTTTTTTGATGCAGACTGGGTTGGAGATTTGGATAAGAGAAGATCTACAAGTGGGTATGTGTTTAACCTATTTGGAGGAGCATTTCGTTGGATGAGCACAAGACAGTCTATAGTGTCACTTTCAACTAAAGAGTTTGGATACATGGCAACCACTCATGCAAGCAAGGGAGTAGTTTGGTTGCAGAGATTGTGTTCAAGTATGGGGTTGGTACATCAAGCTATAAGGATACATTGTGACGGCCAAAGTTCAATTTTCTTGGAAAAGAACCTCGTTTATCAGTCAGAGACAAAGAACATTGATGTTAAGTATCACTATGTGAGGGATATTGTTGAAGATAAAAAAGAGTTGCTGGTAAAGGTGGACAGTCTGAAGAATTTTGTAGATGCATTGAAAAGGTTTGTGAACAATAAGAAGTTTTCTTGGTGTAGAGAAACAATGGGCATTGTATCCTTCGGCCAATGAAAAAAATCTCATGTGACCCTTGGTATGGAAAGAAAACAATAAGTGGGGTAATGTTCGGTGTGCGTTATATTCTTTCCATGCATCATGGGGTTCAGGGAGGACCCAATAATAGTTGGGTGGACCTAAGGATGCAGGGAAACCCAAAGATGGTGGATGGACTTTGCGCATGGGTTTTGTGCTCTGTAGTTTTTTCCCGTGCTATTCGTAGATTCGGTCAAGGGAACTACGATTATGTTCTAATCTAGGCTTAGTGGATTTGGGTTTATGAATGCTCCAACATGTATGCATATGTATTGTAACATTGAAAGGAATAAAATGAAAAATCAATTTGGTATTCTCAGTTTTGGGATCTAGGGGAAAATCTTTGTGTATATTTGTTTTACACCAATAAAAAATTACTAATTAGTTACTAAAACAATGACTAAAATTTGCATATAAATGACTATTTTTTAGTCGGTCACTAGTAGTAGCTAATTTACAATATATTATAGCACGACCAACTTTTAGTCATTTTTAGCTTAGTCATTAATTGATTATCCCAATTTTACATCAAGCAATATATTTAGTCATAAATTTGGTCATTAATTTAGTTATTGATTTAATCATTAACTGCGACAATTAATGACCACATATACAACAAAATATATTACTGTATGATCATCTGAGAAAACCAATTAATGACCAAAGAAATATGACCAAAATATTGGTCGTGCTATAAGATATTGTAGATTAGCTTCTAATAGTCACATATATGCAAATTTTAGTCGTCGTTTGAGACCAATTTATGACCAAAGAAATATGACTAAATTTTTGTCATGTTATAAAATACTGTAGATTAGCTACTAATAGTCATATATATGAAAAATTTAGTTGTCATTTGTAATGAAAAATTAATCATTTGCAGTAGTCATTTATATTTTTTTTGTAGTTTCATATTCATTATATAAACGACTAATTTAGTAGTTTATATTCATTTCATTTATTTTCATTAATAATCATTATAAACGACTAATTTAGTTATATATTCATTTTATTTGTGTTCATTGTTATTCAATATAAACTACTAATTTAGTAGTTTAAGATTGATTTTATGTGTTCATTATTAATCAACATAGATTAATTAGTATGATTTTGCGACTAAATTAAAAAAACATCATACAATGTGAATTAATTCATCTAATATGGAAATTCAAAATTACATATGTTAGTTAAAATACTAAACAATATCAAGTGAATTATAAATAATTTCAACAACAGAAATTATATTATATGAAATGTTGAGTATTACAATATGAGTTTCCAACTTAACATTGGATGGACTACAATTTGCACATGAAATGTTGTTTCATCACTATAAACCATTATCATTGTGTTGTCAAGTCATTGCAGGTGAATTCACCAACAATGAAGACTTAAACAACAGTCTCTATGTGTGTGTCTTATGCGAGATAGTGGCTTTAAGGGTACCACCATGTCGATTCTTTTCTCTCTCCTTTTGCATTTGTCACTCCAGTGTTAGTGTTCTCCTCTTTCTTCAAATCCTGCGGCTTACCATCAATACTGAGTTCCTTTTCTGAAAACAAAAGAACCTAGAATGCAGTGTGTAAGACATGAAAGACGATGAAAACTAGAATATAAATGAAAGTAGACTATAAAGAATTTATATTATATATGCCTCAACATCAATAATGTTAAAGCCATTCTTCCCCATAAGAGCAAGAAACTTGAACAAGTTTTCTTCAGTTGCGCGATAGTGGCCAGATGACCTGTATAACAAATTAAAGTCACCATAGAAAAGAACACCTTAGTAACTTAGTATTCAACCTTTAGGGAAATCTTAGGCACAATCATGCCAACTAAGTTACATGCTAAAAAGCTCAAGTTGTAAATAACTTGTTAAAACAAATAATATGAGGTGTGATGTCTAAACCTTGTCATTTTATTCGCAACAACAATTTGTTGTCTAATGCATGAACTTGGTCAAATATATAAATAACATGTTCTCAAATAGCAACATGAAAGTAAACTTTTCTAATAATCATGAAAATCTTTCAATACAAAACAATTAAAAGGATTTCAATCAATATTGTGTAATATTAATTTCATCTTCAAGCTTTGGTTGTTGTTTAAACAAACATAATACCAAGTACTTTCAATTTCATAGTTAAAATACAAAGAAAAATCAAAATAAATGTTCAAAATACAATCAAACAATAAAGAGATGATATCATGGAATGGATGTTGCAATTATAAAAAAATTGTTTACCTGTCCATCGATATCTTATCACGCATTCCTAAAACATTTGGTTGCCCAAAACAACCATGAGGTGAAAGAATCACAACATTAAAAACCATAGGAATATTTACTAGAAACATTTCCAAAGTCGATGGCTGAAGTGCCTAAAGGATCTCCAACAACAAATGAATCATATCCAATACATGATCTCTATCTTGTCTCCCCATCGTTTTTCCAATCACATTTCATGTAACCTGCCCACACCAGAGTCAAGTAACAATCAAATGAAGGAATTGACATTTGTTTTTATCTTTTATATGTATAAACTTTGAATATAATTTGTTTTGGTAACATATTAATTCGTATTTAAAACCTTCCTGTGATGAGAATGTATCAATGAAGTAAAACATTAGAAAAATTGACCTCAATGAAGTCCTCTAACATTTTCTACAATATCAATATTTGTCTTGTTGTGATATCTTGGATAGAAAAAAGAACATATCTCCAAACGAAAAAGCCACATATTACTTATGTTCAAGCTATGTATATGGTGTATTATTAGGTAACCTTTTAAGATGTCCCTCTACCTTTACCAAAGCGGATTGTAGCTTGGTTAAACTCTTTATCCTTTCATTCAACGTGAATTTCTATAAGATAAATGTCACACATTATTCTTTCCCATTTCTCAACATGCTAGATATGATAAATTGAAAGTCACATAAAAACAAGAGAACCATTTTCTAACCAAAACAAATAAACAAATAATGCCTCTAATAAAACTTCACACCTCATAAATTACTCTACTACATGCTCAGACTAAAGGTGATATTCTTTGAATCATTTTTAGGTCATATTTAATGGGATATTCATATTTTTACCATGATTTCAATTTGGTGCTAAAAGAAATATATAAATCTAGGTTATTATTAGTGAACTTCACGTATAATTCAAAAAAATAATGTCATTATAAGGTATGGAGAGAGAAACATCTTCATAACTAGGATTCTCTATTTTAGTTTGGTTTGAGTTGAGTTGGTATTTGAATATATAGTTTTCTCTAAAGAAGTGAAATAGAAAGATGAAAATCGAAATAACCCTGTGAATTTTAATTAATTCATATTATATATCTCTAAAATAGCCAGGTCATCCTTCTTTGCTATTTGATAGAGATTTATTGGCATAGAATAATAATGAATTAACTATCAAAAACAGTGATGCAATATATTAACCAAGGAAAGAAAAATGACATGGCTTTGGTATTTTTGTGCTCGAAGGAAATCCAACAATGGTTGTGTTCTTTCTTTATCATGAAATAATATTGAAGACAAATGTTGGTTCAGAAATTGAACTCTGTTACCAATAGGAGATGGTCGTGTTGGGTAAGGCAAGGATGAATTGAAGGGCTCAAGGTCTAGCTCCAATACATAGTTATCCTTGTCACTACACAATACAAAGTTGTCATCATTTTCTTATCCAGGTAAAAAGAAAAGTGAGTTTGTATGTGTGCACTTGTGATAGTATATGAAAAAGAGAGCACTAGTGGAAATCAAAGTGTGTTGTCCCATCATTCAACCAAATAGAAAACTTAGATATTCAGTTGTTGACTGTAGTGGAAATCAAATGTAAAACCCACTCAACTTGATCTTTACATGAGATAGTCGTAATGAAATAGTACAATAGAAGCATGCTAACTCATAAACAAGAGATGATAAAAAATAATAATGGAACATTATTTCCTGCCACATAATTGGCATGAATAAAATTTCCATGTCCAAAAAATGAGAAGAACTTATGGCAAAAGAACATATCATTATTGTTTTGTACCCTCTTTAACACATGTAGCCTAGGGAAGTAGAGGGGCCAAATGTAGCAGGATTACAGTTGTGTGGGATATAAAAACAGAAATGTGGAAAAACATGCCTACCAATTTATGAAATCTAACTCTAAATAATAGAACATGTTGAGGATAGTAATGATGAAAATATATCATGTATTAAGATCAAATCCCTTATTGGTCATCAATTAGCAAGGAAGCTGGTAGTTTTTACTTGTAAAAAAAAATATCATAATTAGTGTAATGACTGTGTGGATCTTTTTGTGAATTGTTTTACATTTATATTATGGCATCCTTGTAGGAGAGAGTGATGAAAGTTGTCCCACTTTGGTCAGACTGGTTTCTCCTTTCATATGCTTATGTGAATGGACGGAGAGCTATCTTTCTTTGGTTTGGAAATTTAGGTGTCCCTACCTTTCATTAAATATGTGGAGATGCTCCACCATTGAAGGACCTTGATAGTTTTGAATCCAATCTTATAGACATAACAGATGGATCTAGTCCAAATCAAGATGTTGCTATGGTGATTAGTGAGGGAGCAAAAGATCGAGAATTGCTTAGTATTCCTCTTGTGGAGCTTGAAAGATAGTGTAGGAAAAATGGTTTATCTATTTGTGGTGGTAGGGAGGTAATTTTTTTTTCTGATTGCTTAGCTTAGAAGAAGAAGAGAAGCATAAGAACCAATATCAAGATGAGGATTTCAAGTATGGGTATAAATTTGCAATCGGAGGGAAGCATGCAAGAGAAACTAATGCTTATATGCAATTGGGAGGGGGAAGGTGGAGCATGGGTGAAGAAATAAAATCCATACTTTATGATGATAAGGACTATATATCGTTATCATCATCTAGGAAAAATGTTCAAGAAGAATCATCTTTACAGTCATGAGTTGAGGAACGTGAATCAGTGGATGCCTCTTGTAGTGGAACTTTACCAAAACATGTTGGTGTTGTGATGGTAGTGTCACGTGATGTGCCGCCAAAATTTAAAATATTCTAGGCAATGTCAAGGGAAATTTCTTTCTCTACTCCTTAACTCATATTTATCCCCATCCACATTTTGATAAACCAATTATCAATATCATAGAATAATCTTTTCTTCAATGAAGGAGTCTAAGGGCTAACAATTTAAGGATATGAATTTTTTTTTTTAAATGGACAATCTTGTCTGACTTGCAAGGACTTGGGTGTCAAACTTGCTGCCGAGCCATTGTTATTCACATGTCAAAGTTTTGAGTATGACTTGGGGTTGAGTTTGAATGAGACGATTTTTTCTTAATACTGTTTAGTCAAGGAAAAGAACCAAATTCAGAGTCCATTTGAATTATGGTTCATGAAGCATAGTAATAGAGTTGGTGAGCTTAATAAGGCTTATCCTTGTCGTGATGTGTTACATTCGAATGGCATGACTGCATGAATTTCAAAAGGCTGAGATATGATATAATTCTTCGGAAATTTTGAACAAATAAATAACCCAAACTTGACACTTGAGATATGATATAAATCTTGGGAAATTTTAACCAAATACATAACCCAAACATTAAACCTAGTAGTGCGACATCCATTGTTTGAAGTGTGGCTACTGAAGACAAAATTCTTAAATACTTTCAAAATTAACATACAAATAATTTATAAAAGCATGGAATTTCGTTGTCAATCAAATTTCAAACTGGATAACAATTAAAGTGATAACCCACAATGACAATCCAAAATCGACAAGGCATATTGGACAAATGTTCAAAACTCATTGGGAACATCCTAATCCTATAGGCTGCTCATCTAAAGCAACCAAAGATGTTACCTTGCCTGGGAAACATGGAATGTTAATTATATAAATGAAAAAAAGATAAATAATTAAAAATGACTATTAGAACCAGTGCAGACAATGAATGATAAAAAAAATGAAAATGGGGCGAAATGTCACATACCCACTCCATGAGACTGCCATCCGCTTCCATACTCAATGTTGCCAAAAACTAAGAAGGTCATTCCACTAGTGTCCACATCCTCGTATCCATAGTAGAATTCATCCTTGTATCCATGTACAACATGCATTGGTCATACCCTTCTATAAAGAAAAAAATAAAAATAAAATGAAGCTGAAAACCTTTTTACTGGTCAGCGGGTTAAAGAATTTGAAGCGTGTATTTAAAAAGTAGATTCTCATAACAATACCCTTGATTTCTTTGAAACTCTATTCAAATACATCACTTCCTCCAAAAACTTTACAGATCATGGATCATCATAATTCAGGTCATCAAGTAAATGAAGTTCTATCATCTCTAGAGCAGGGGTGCTTTGAAGAAAGCAACCTAATACATTGATTTCCCTATCATGAAATTCAGTTATGTCTACATAAACCTATATATGCGGAGATGAGAGAGTGGGGATTTGAGATGTCGAGGTATGGGATATTTTGAAAGTTCCTAGATTGCATTTCAAAACCAGAATAAGCCAACTCTGCACTCATTTATGAGGTGAAAGACATAAATATTCATTATGAACATCATGGAAAAAACCATGGAAGAACATTATGGTCTTTTCACATCTTATAGCAGGTTAACTTTTTTAATTTAGGTAGTTTATATTTTCATCAAGGAATAGATATGAAACAAAGTCGTTACTTGGTTTTGTTTCATATATATTGGATATACTAAATCTGCAAACAATACATAATAATGAACCAAAACATAATAGTCAACCTAAGCTACATCAAAATATGATTTGTATAATTTTTTTTTTGTTATGCTATATCTAACAACTAAGTAGCAAATGCAAACATTCTTAAACATTAAAACATGTTTCTCATTTCACATGTAAAAGAAAAGCATAAATTTTGTTTTTACCAAGATAAAGTTGTCACCCATTAACAAACATTGGAGATCAGGAAGCCTCTCGAACAACAAATTGAGAAGACACACATTTCTTTAAGAAAATGAACAACGCATATGAGATCCTTTAATGATTTAAAGCTCCCCATCATCTCAATCAATATGTCCACAAAGAAATTGTATGCATTATCGGGATATGAGTCCATTTCTAGTATGGTCAAATTACTTCCACATTGCATATTGAGTCTCAAGATAGAGCATGAAATCTCTTGAAACAATATCCCATTCACTCTCAAATTTTTTATCATGTATGCCCCTGCATACACATACAAGACAACCTACGTTTACAGTGGTTTATATTTTATCCACATGTAACCTGCATTTACAACGGTTTCATTGTAAATCATTGAAAGTAATAACAAAATCTAGACTTACATGGTTGTAGTTTGAAGTAATGCGATCAAAGAGCTTTTGTCTATATCTAGAGGATGTTTGACGCAAATTCATTGATTCCTCTACTGAGGACCACAAATGCAGGGAGTGCACAGAAGGTCGAATACTGAGGCTCAAATATTCTTTATGGTTTGGCTAGTCAAGTGGGGTGTCTGATAAAACTGGATGAGAATACAACTAAGCTTCAAAAGGGGTCCTATGCAAGTGATTTTAAATGGTATCCCTTGGAAGATTCAACATATTACTCAGTATCATCATACAAAGGACCACCCAAAAACAAACCATCTGACCCTGTCAAAGTTTGAAGAACCAAGTCACCCTTTTTTAGAAGACCATTGCTACTGAGCAATTATTTTAATGTCAACACCTAGAATTGTTGGCACCACTGACCTTGAATGTACTCTCCTAGGCACCCCACAAAAGAAGGAATAGCATGTTGGCACCCATCAGTTTTAATAGCAACGTGACGACTTCTTGGATAAAATAAGACCTTTTCAAAACTATTCTTCTCACTAGCATTGCTTTTATCTCTCAGAACAAAGACCATTTCATCTTCAAGATTGGCCTAGTGAGTGTACTGATATACAACAATGTTGCTTGGTCCATTAGCACTTGAAACAAGTTTGACATTATTGATCATATCTATAAATGCACCCTCCTTTTTTCCATATGTCTATAATAATTCTTCGAGACAACTCATTTGGTTTGGGATAACAACTTGAATCAACTTGTATTTCACCACTCAATATATATTTTTCACCAGTCAAATATATAGGCTTATGGTTCAATACATTGAATTCTAATGAAGACATTCCAAATAAAATGCACGAGTTCAAGAAATGAAGCGTGTGCACACGAGAAGCTTCTAAGAATATTTGCTACCATCCTTTCTCAATCAACAAATTCATTGGTTCTTTGTTTGGTTGTACGATGTAAGAAGCCATAGGATGAGTAGACATAATACACAACCAATAACATTTTTGGATAAACACTATCTCTGAATGATCAGAAACACCAACATTGACATCAATAACCTTTCTCTCCCAACACCAGTCATCATCCCAATCTACAAATCAGATGAAGGTCCATTTTTTACCTCAAGATGCCATGTACCAGGTAGGACTTTCTCAAATATGAAGTCGTTTCTCTCATTTATTAAACTTAAAGAGTTAAGCTTCTCTGAACCTAGAGTTCAATAGTGATATAGAAACCGAGGAGTCACATCCTTCCTTGCATATCACCAATCCATGAAAATAAAAAAGGGCCTTAATAAATTTAATGCCAAACATTGGTCTAGTTACTGTCACATCAATATGTGATGGTGAAAATTGAAGACCAAAATCATGTTCTGTTGTTGTGGTCAGTGGGGATATTCAATATTAACATGGTTGAACCTCGAAGCAAAAGTTTCCCATATCATCAATCCTCTTTAGTTGAGATTTAACATTGTCTGGCCCATGTGTCAAGCCAGCTTGACGCTTTCCATAATAGCAATTTGCCACTAATTTTAGGGAACCACAAATATTATAATGTGTTGCTTCTATCTTTGGGATTGAATCCATGTTTGGCACAACCATAAAATTCTCCAAACTACTAAACTCGAAGTGATCCTTCTCAGCTTTGATTGTGTAGTGCGTTGATATTGCATGATCAAGTTTTTAATATCCCTGGACATCAGTTGTAGCTCTTTCTCGTCCATCAACTAATATCTTAACACCTTCAAAACAGACTCCTTCAGAAGTCACCACAAGTCCTCCAACTGAGAAACCCGTGACTTGAAATGGCCGAGATATATTAACATGATTGTGCTAAAAAGGAACCTCTATAGATGGAAGTGAAACATCAAATATTGTATTCCCACCCTTGTAGAATGGCAACAACCTTTACTTTCCATGTGGAATAAAATTAAAAGAAAATTTCCCATTTGCATCAGATATTGCATGACAAAGTGCTTAATTTGGTCAAGGAGCTTCTTTGAGGGAACTTCACCTCATGGACATCATCTGAATAAAGGTATACATGAACACCTAAAATAGGTTTACCATGAAAAACAACTAAGCCATCCATATCATAACTTGGGACATAAAATACGTCATCTACAACCAGATTTCCAAAGCCCGACTCCATCTCTGGAGAGCCTCTTTGGACAATTGTTAAGAGAACATAAGAATCACGTGTTTGAAAGAGAATATTATAGAAAATATACTCTATAAACCTCAATCATTGTACGTCATGCATAGCGAAATCCTAGCTAGGATCGACATTAGGTATGACCTTGTATCTTCTTCCTCTGTTTAAGAATTGGCTCACAGAGTGTTGGGTGTGGAGCCTGATTATCTTCTGTATTCAAAGGTTTCAGTCGAATGTATACCCCAGGAAGATTGTACACCCCTCCACGTGGGGGGGACTTGTCCCCCCCATGGGGGTCTGGGGGGGCTAAACCCCCTCGGTTGGGGGCCAGTGGTCCCCCGGTGAGGGTTCAGGGGCATCGCCCCTGAAGCTAAAAATAGATGTAAAAATGCCTTGTAAAAGTCTAGTAATTTCTAGTCAATCTAGGCCGTTCATTAGGCGGATGATCTGACGGTAGAAGTTATGTTTAATTTAGGGTTTTTTTCCCTAGAAGGCAACCCATCGTTATATATGAGGGAATTGCATTGTGTCTATGTATATCTGTATTCTGAGTGAGGAAGAGAGAGGAGATTGAGAGAGAAGAGGGTGTTACAGCGGACTTGCTGTAGGTTGTATCTCTTTAGTTTGCTGGATAATATAATAAAAGAAGGACTGGGTGTTTCTCCGTGGACGTCCCCAAACTGGGTGAACCGCATATATCTGTGTCTCTCTTGTTTTATGCGTTTTCCGTGTTTATATTTTTGCAATATTTTATGTGTTCCATTGCTCTGTAATATATAATTTTCTAACACAGAGCCCACTTTTTCCACTTCTTCATGCTTGATTTCATGGAGGACTACTCTGTTCTCTGGACACTCATCCTCAAGGAATCTCCAAACTTATTCTGCATATCAAATGAAGGCAAAGAGATAAAAATATCATGGCCTTCCTTTTTGAAAAAAATTAGTGGGATTTCATATGACCTGATATTTGTATAGTGCTCGAGGATTGATGAAGTTTATGTATTCATGATGGGAAGCAACCAACCTATATTTCCTTGGAGTAATATTTGTAAATGTGTAACTGCCTCCTTGCGGTGTAAACAAATCATTAATGAGATCATTGCTAGTGGAAATGAGTTCAACGTTCGCATTGGCATGACCTCCATTTATATCGGGACAACTTTCTGTCCAACAACCCCCATCACTCTCCAAGAAATAGTGAACCCAGTGAAGTGAAAATTGATGTCTTCATGGCCATTGCAACCATTGTGATCCACTGATACATATTCACCCATTTAAGTTATATTCACCAAGTCAAGAAATATGAATATTTCCGATGTAAATTTTCCATTAGATAATCTTAACATCAAATCCAAAACTGTCTCGTTCATCTTCACATTAAATACGAAATTGTCTCATTCATGTTCAGAGAGCTCTTGAATTTTTTTTATTTTTATTTTTTTATTTATTTTATTTTTTTTTTTTTTATTTTTTATTTATTTATTTATTTTTTTTTTTTATTATTTATCTTTTAGATATATATATATATATATATAGATTAAATATATATTATATATATATATATAATTATATATATAATATATTTTATATTAATATATATAAATAATATATATATATTATTTATATTTATTTATTTTTCTCAGAATTTTATCGAATTTGCACAAATATATTAAAAAAATTATTAATGTTAATTGTTTGCTTACTAGTCAAAATGTTTAAAACAATACAACACCAATAAATTTGTATTTCATCTCTATTGCACATAACTCACCTTCCTTCGTAGAATGTATATGGCTCGTAGATCATTTCCACGTGCTTCAATTGTTGTAACATATATTTTGTAGATGATCTTGATAACCCCACTATTTGCAATATGACTATCAATTTGCAATGATTCATTTAATGTATTTTTTTTTTAATTATGGTGAATCAATAATTCTTTAGATTAAATAATGAATCTACTTCTTAAACAAAGTTTATATGTACAAATTATATGCAAAGTAAAATTTACATGAGTAAGAAACACAGAGTATCATTACAACTTACGTTGTTTGGTGAATTAACCGATGTGTCCAGAGGGTGCCCATAATTCTCCATAGTATTAACGTAGGTAAATTGCTTTAACAATTTTACTGGGTTTCCTTTGCGATCAATGTAGGGATTATATTTAAAATGTTCAAATATTATTTTTTAAAATTCTTGAATTGTCATGGGATTTACCACCAAAGAAGCAACCTAATAAACCTTTACACCATGCTTTCCTATGTGTTTGGCCATGGTTTCTAAAGTTGCATTCGCAACCATGACTGCTGATATCTACAATTTGAATTCAACCAAAAAGAATAACGCATTTAAGAGAAAGAGGATAATGGTTTTTTGGGTCGAAGTTTTGAAGACATATGGAAGAGAAAAAGGATAATGGTTTTTTGGGTCGAAGTTTTGAAGACATATGGAAGAGAAAAAGGATAATGGTTTTTTGGGTTGAAGTTTTGAAGACATATGGAAGAGAAAAAGGATAATGGTTTTTTGGGTTGAAGTTTTGAAGACATATGGAAGATTTGACCTCCCAAGAGAAATAAATAATCTAGAGAAGCTCTAGAAAAATCAAATAAATATTATTTAAATACTTGAAAAATGTCAAATCTAAGTTTGGAACCATCCACTGTCATCTTCCAGATATAGATGAAAAACGTAATCTAATAATAAAAAAATTAATATGGAAATAGTCTAGAAAATATAAAATTAATTATGAAATGATTTTTCATACTTTGTTAAGAGTTACTCACTAGATCTAACAGAGTATGTGGATCGGCCAAGAAGCAAGATAGTTGACCTTTGCCATAGTGCGTAAAGATTGGATCAATCATTCTCCAACTTGAATATTTGATTTAGCTCAACAACAATGTGAGAATAATCCAACATCGGATCCAAAGGTTTCCTCAACTGTTGATGAAACCTGGGCATCCATTGATCCGTCAGTAGTCGTTGGAACTACCAGACATGTAACCAAAATCTAAAGCACCCACCATGTCTCCATTACAAGGAATATAAAAATCTATTAGTTTTTTTTTTCTAGGTTTTAGCTTCTCACTGCATTTCTCTTTCTCTAGTTCCCAACTAGTGGTCACTAGTTCAATGCCGATAGAATCTGAAATCACTCTGATGGTTGAGATGTCGGTTTTCAGGAGCACCAAACACATGGATCCACTGAAAATCTAGCCGCAGGTTATCCTCCCAAAGATTTACCCCTGGTAGAAACAATGCCAAATGTAAAACAATGCCTCTACCCCTGGTAGAAACAATTCCTTTACATTGCCAATTATCAAGGCAAGATGATCTATAACCCCTACACTTTAGGGAAAAATCACCCAAAACACCAAATTTACGGTAGTTTAAACTATTAAATTATTAAGTTTTCTGTAATTCAAAGTTTAAATAAAATAATTACAAATATATTTACTCTCTTTGAAAATAGAAAGCAACTTTTCATTCAAATAATATTATTTTAACTTTCAATTAATTGAAATTTATTTTATTAAGTAATATAAAATTGTTTTTGGTTATTTATATATATTTTTCAAAGTTATTTGTAATTTTAGATTAAAAATAAAATAATTATTGCACCCATGGGGTAGATCTCACGTAAAAAAACGTTAATATTTAACATTTAACATTGTTAATCTAATGTCAACCCTATTTAAAAATCAATATAATTATTATTACGTATAAACACAACATAATTTAAAATATAAAGTGGTTTAAGAATAGTAAAAAAAAAAAAACTGTGGTAAATAAATAAAAATATAAATAAACCAAAAGTATGGTAAATAATTTTTTTTTTTAAATAAACTAGAGGTATGGTAAATAAATAAAACCTCTTTTTATCTTTACTTCATTAACCTCTTTATATTTATGAAAACTGAAAAAAAACACCTAACTATTAATACCATGGGCCAATTACCATATTTATAAAAGAGGTATGATAAATAAATAAATATAAAAGAGGTATAAAGATGTACGGTAAATAAGTAAAAACATAGAAATCAACGTCTAATTATATAACAAGCCTATGGGAAAATACCATTGTAAATAAAAGAAATATGATAAGTAAATAAAAATATAAATAAACAAGAGGTATGGTAAATAAATAAAACCTCTTTTTATATTTCCTCCATAATCCTCTTTACACTTACTAACACTCAAAAAATAGGTTTTATTTAGGTGAAGCCTATGGGCAAAATACCATGGGCCAATTTTTCCTTTTTTTTTGTAAACTTGGTAGTACTTTCTCTATTTATATTAACTGGCCAAAATAAGGTTTTTCCATTTGTTCTAGGTGGCCTCAACCTACCCCTAGGAAACTAGGTTGGCCACCTATTTGCGTTAAAAGTTTTCCAAAATTTGTATAAGTCTTTCTCTATCAACCTAATATTATCTAAATGCAAATCAACTTTGAAAAATAAAAGCTAATTATCATGAAATGGAAACAAAATTTATCTGGATCGTTGTTTCACTCCTCATTCGAGGAAATTAGGGGGTTGGGGCTTTGGCACTGGAACCCAGCATATCGCTTCTCTTCATACCCTGCAGAGTTTATTCAATCCTTCCCAGTGCTAGGTTGTTCCGATATGTTTTTATCTGAATTGCCGCTATCTCCCTGAGTAGCTCTGCTTTGATGGGATCTTACTCTTTGGTTTCCTCATGTGCCTCCGGACCTTTGCTTGCCACCTGTTCTTTGTTGGGAGTCATGGCCTGAGCCACAACATTCTTCATGACCCAGTATTGCTGGATTGTTTGTCTGAAGAGGGTGTGTCATTCACGGGTGTTTCCTAGGTCTTGAACCATGTCTTCCCATTCTTCCATGGGAATTTCTTGGTTGGTAATACTGTCATTTAATTCTTGCTCCCAACCCACTATTTGGGCTCTGACCTCAGGTGGGTTCCCTGCCATGTACACATCAATGAGGCTCTTCATATGCTCCCATCCTATCTTTCTCCCTCTTACGTTGTGCTTTGATAGAGCTTCCCAGCCCCCTGACTGTCTTCTTACCTATACCTCTATTTCCCTTCTTGGTCGCTTCTTTTCCATCTCTTCCCATTTTGTCGTTGTCGCTATTGCTGTTGGATTCTCCTCGTTCACTTGCCTTCACACTGTACTAGACGCAGATTATGATTAAACCTATAACATAACCATGAAGAGTATCAATATTTTGTTGGTATAACACCCAATCAATTTTACAGTTAATTGAGCCATGTTTGGTGTCCTGCTCAAGACTAGACGACCTGAGTTTTCTTAGAATTCCCTTTACCTTTCCCCCTGCCATCTCTTGGTTGTGCTCTTTGCTAACCCTCAAATCTTCTTTTCTTAGGTTATTATCACTCTGTCAACCATATCCCAGAAGGTTCGACATGGACAACCTCATGGAGAAGCCACTGGGGGGACTATGTTTCTGTTCTGGACACCGCGAGGAAATTTAACCATAGAAAGCCTGCCGGGGGAATTAAACGGAAGGACCATGGTCTTGTTCTGCACTACACTAGGTAATTTCATTCCCTTCTCGCTCTTCTCTACATTCTTTGCTCTAATTGGAACTCTGGTTTTCCTCTTGTTTTTGCTCAAGAAATTCCAAGTAGGTTCCTCAGGGGCCGCACTATCTCGTGTATCATCTCCTAAGGTCTCCACGGTGGATTCCTCTCTAGTCCAGATACTTACGACATCTCCTCCGAGCCTCAAGATCCACCTAGCCGGAGTGGGATTCCTAAGACCAAATCCCTTGTCAGGTTCACTCTTTACTCCCAAGCTTCCTCCTTTCTCTCTGTGCACTTTCTTTAGAGAAAGAGTTTTGATTCTTTCTTCTCTGATTCTTTTATCTACACTCTCGACCCAGGTGGTGTTCCAGGAGATCCTAGTTTTGACTCTTTTAGAGTCCCTACCTTTCCCGATCTCCTTCCCTAAGACTATAGAATTTGAAATCACTATACTTCTGAGGTTTTGGAAATGGAGAAGAACATACCATCTACCAGAGTTGGCGCCGCTGCTTTCCCTGGTCTGCATCGTCATCCTTCATCTACCACCTTTCTTTGCTCCTACTCTCATTCTCGCCTTCTGCACGTAACTACCAACTGGCTCTCTGCCCATTTGTTTTATTCCCCTTTCCCTTCCCCCCTTCAGTGTACCTTCCCATCACATTTACTTGCCACCCTTTTCCCTATGCCTTCACCTCGAGATGATGGCCCTCTATCCCTTCCCGCTCTGGCTCTCATTAACTCACGCATGCCTTTGGTTGCTCTTGCCGTGAGTCATTCTTCATTGTCCTACCACTTGCTGGCATCATTCTTCCCGCTCTCTCGCTGGCTCCCCTGACTTCCTCACTGTCTTCCCTTCTTGGCTCCACCTGCCTCCTCTCGTGGCTTGCTCCCTCCCTACCCTGTCCTTCCACCTGCCCTTCCCATTGTCCTCTACCTCAACATCCCGAAGTGATCCATGTCCTTGCACTCGTGTGGACGATGTCTGACATCTCCACTTCCCATCTCTTCTGGCCCACCTCCTCTGATTTGCTACACCCGATTGGGGGTTCTCCTCATGCTCCTTGTCTTTTTCTAGTATTTCCACTAGCTTCTTCATTTCCTCCATTTGTAATATCTCTTCTGCTTCTATATCTATGTTTCTACCTACCTGGTCACATCCCCAGTTTTCCAGATTATCTACTACTACGTTGCCCATCCTTTGGACATGTGTTGGGATAATGTATCCTATCCATCGAATTAGCTTGCTGATCTCTTGGACTAGCCATGTAGTTATCCAGCTTTGGCTGATTCTTTCCCACTGTGTTCCTTGTTGTAGCTTCACCATTTCTATCTCCATTTTCAAGTCTCCTTCTACCTACAATCTTTGGAATCGTTCTCTTATCGTAATTTCCAGTCTGCTTTTTTAGAGCATGAAGCTCTGCTTCATTGTTGGTCGTGTTGCCACAGTCCATGGCATAGAATCTAAGTGTTTTCCCCTTGTCATCTCTCAATAATCCTTCTGTCCCCACTACTTCAGGGTTCCCTTTTTCAGCTCCATCGAAATTAAGTTGATAAATTATTTCTAAGGTGATTTATAGTGATTTGCATCCTCTCTGTTGGAGGTATGGTGTTTCCACGAGGATGCGTTTAGCATACTAGGTTTCAAGTTATGGCTTTTCATTATTCTTTCTTCCTGTGGATTGCTTTTCTGATCTTCCTCATACCATTTCTCTGCCAATATTGTCTCTCTTATGTTTTGGATTATCTAATTCCATTTTTCTGCTTTTGTTCTTCTTTCTTCTTTGAAGATCAGGTTATTTCTTTCCTTCCATATTGCCCATAGGACGACCTGTAGCGAAATTCTCCAGGCTCATTTTAGGATTGTATTTTGGTAAGGCTTTTTCCGCCAATTATCTATTGTCATCTTCATATTGTTTGGATTCCTATCAATAACTCCAAAGAGTTGATTATGATGTTTCCACAGGTTATCACTGTATCTGCATGTATTGGTCATGTGCTCCATTGTTTCTGCTTGTTCTCGACATAAGTAGCATATCTAGGGTCCTTGTAGCCCTTTTTTTGTAGTTGATACCATGTAAGTGCATGCCCATGGCATAGGATCCTGTTGATGCCTCGAAAATCGTTGCATCAACATTGGGGAAAACCACTCGGTTTGGACCTTAAAGGCAACTCCTTTTCCGTTTGGTGTGGTGGCTCCGACTGGATATAATGGGACCTGTTTCCCAATGGTTGGTAAATAGGATGGATAAGTGGTTGATTTTCTATTATATAATGATAATGGATGGATGATTAATTCTAAAATGAAAAATAATAAACAACTAATCTATCCCGGGAAATTTCTGTTTTAGTGCAATTTTTGATGATCTTTATCTACAAACAGGCATATAGATGACTCTATTGGTAAACAAAGACATTCATTCATATGGTAATTACTTTGTTCAAGTAGTTGAACAAAGTAATCATTAAAACATTATTACACTATTATTCATATATCATTGACATAAATATGATTGAAAGAATAACACTCCTTAAACATTCAATAGTGACAAGTATAATGACTGCTGTTAAAACACATACATATATCCAATGATAGCAAGATTGAATAAATCTTGATTCATATAAAAGAATGGAGCAAGGACATAGATAATAGTACCATATGTAATTCGGATCCCTCCTGATATCAATCGCATTCAAATTCCTTCTAACTTAGAAACACTTTCACAAAAAGCAATAGTGCATATCTCATCAAAGAATTTTTCATTAAAATGCAGAATATAGGCCCAATCTTCATAAAAAATATATTGGAAGCACAATAGTGTGACTTCCCAATCCAAGTTTTATACAAAAATTTAGGACCCTTTCTAAAGACATGAAAGGGTCTATAAATACTATCTAAGCTAACTAATTATGAAATAAAAATGATATTAGGTGGTATAACCAAATCATGAAGATCTCCTTGAAATCGGTTTGTTTGCAGTCAGTAGCATGATTCACTGTTTTGGTTGATCATCCTTTGGCTTGAGATGGCAGATAGCAAGCATTGGTTGTAATTATGGAGGGTGACTCAGACGAGAATGCAGTTGGGTTGAATACGTAGCGTCATGAATTTCGGGAATCATGTAACCGATTTCATCGGTCAAAAATTTGAGTGTTTCCCTTTGACTGTATGGTTTAACTAGGAAGAACCAAAAGGTGTCCCAAGTTAAACTTTGGATGCCTCCGATTAATCGCTCCTTCTTTTCCAATTCCTGATTGCATGTTTGTTCCAATGCTTTGGTTGACGGTAATTTACCTGGAGTGCACTGTGAAATCAAGTTAGACAAATAAAGATTATCATTGATTAACTCAATCAAATTACTGGTTGCTGATCTGCATCTTGAAGTTTCCCTTTCTGCTTTCATCAATTGCTGTTGGCATTATGGCACATGTTTGGAGCTATGGCACAGGTGTTGTCCTTGATGGCAACCTTCTTTGGTATCAGATCTCAGTTCAGGCACTCAGAAAGTAGAAAAAGACATATGCGCAGGTTCATCTAGACGAAGGAGCGTATACACGCGGGTTATACATTACAAAAGCGCGTATATGTTGGGGATCATTCTTTTGGTCCATGGCAGTTAGATCTTGGAACTTGAACCTATGTTTTGGACCATGGCGTCTCGTCAAATGTGTTGATCCCTAGTT
>APFE030065523.1:115788-126442 GCA_000404065.3 Pinus taeda | reverse complement strand
CGCCCCCCTCTAACCCCCCTGGTTAACCACGTGGGCTAGTCGTGGAAAGAATATAACACAACCCAACACTATGGGTGTGACTTCCTAGAGGCCCTCTTTAACCTAGGAAAATTCCTGAGGAAGTGCATTGAAATGAACCTCTCGCTTAGTCCTAAGAAATGTGAATTCTAATGAACGTAGGGATTGTCCTTGGCCATTCAACATCTCAGGAGGGAATACAAGTGGACCCAAATAAGATCACCATTATCAAAAGGGTCCCTACTCCTCAAAAGCAGAGGTATGTTAGACGTTTCTTTGGATTAGATGGATATTATAGGAGGTTTATCAAGGACTTTAGAAAAGTGGCTTCACCATTGTTTGGATTGATGGCCAAGGACTCATAATTATGCTGGACAAAGAGCTACCAAGAGGCCCTTGAGATTTTGAAAGAGAAATTAGCCACTGCACCCATACTTAGGGGCCCAAAATGGGCTCTGCCTTTCCATATCCATGCCAGTGCATCCAAAAAATCTGCGAGGGAAACCTTTGGACAAATAGATGGTTATTTACCTTATGCCATTTACTTCATTAGTAAAAATATATCTAAGGCTGAATTGAACTACATTGTAATTGAGAAAGAACTCCTAGTTGTTGTCCACTCCTTGAACAAATTCATACACTACATCATTGGATGCCAAAATTTTGTGCATACTAACCATGAAACTATTAAATACTTGATTAATAAGCTTGATGTGAATGCTAGAATCATTAGATGGTTGTTATTGTTACAACAATTTGATTTAACTATCATTGACAAGCCAGGAAAATAAAATGTAGTTGCACATTTTCTGTCTAGAATTGCTTTGCCTGTAGGTGATGAAGGGATGGTCAATGTTGAGCTTCTATATGAGCACTTATTTTCTATGTTAGTGCTCTCTCCATGTTTTGTTGACATAACCAACTACCTAGCTACTGTAAGATTTCCTCCAAATTTGTCATCTAGGGAGAAGAGAAAATTGTAAGGAAAAGCACCCCTTTCACTTGGATTGGGGGAAATCTATTCAAGTTGGGACCAAATCATATCTTAAGGATATGAATTAGGGATGAGGAAGTATTTGATGTCCTCTGAGCCTATCATCTTGGGCCTTGTGGAGGTTATTTGGCTACTAAGAGAACAACTTTCAAAGCTCTACAAGCTATCTATTATTGGCCCACTCTTCATTAAGATGCAAGAAGGTATACTAGCAGATGTGATCAATGCCAGAGGATGGGGAAACCCACATGCAAGGATAAAATGCCCTTACAACCCCAAGTGGCCTTGGAGCCATTTGACAAGTGGGGCATGGATTTCATTGGGCCAATTGATCCACCATCAGGGCAGAAAAAGTACATCATTATGTGCACTGACTACTTGAAAATGTGGGATGAGACAAAGGTTGTCAAGGCAACAACGGAGGAGAAAGTGGTTGAATTCTTAAGGGAAAATTTATTCTACAAATTTTTGTACCCTAGAGAGATATTCACCAATCAATGAGCTCAATTCACATCACATCCAATCAAGAATATTTTTACGCAGCATCATATCAAACACATAAAATATACTTCCTATCACCATCAGGAAAATGGACAAGTAGAGGTTACAAATAGGGCATTGGAGAGCATCTTCACTAAGGTTGTGAGTAGTAGAAAGAGGGATTGGGAAGATAGATTAGTGGAGGCCACTTGGGCCTATAACACAACTTGGAAAACAACTATTGGGTTCACTCCGTATGATTTGGTTTATGGAAAGAAATCTCTACTCTCTATTGAGTTTAAGTATAATACTTTGACAATGGCATCCCAGTTGGAATTAAATGTCACCAAAGCACATTAGGAGAGGTTTCTCCAATTGAATGGCTTGGATGAGTTCAAACTGCAGGCCCCCCTACACAATGAGGATATACAATTGCAGAGGAAGTTCTGGATTGATATGCATATCAAGGAGAAAGTTTTTCAGGAAGGGGATTGGGAATTATTATATGACTTTAGGTTCAAGGATTTCAAAGGAAAACTGTTGACAAGATGGTTAGGCCCATACTTGATAAATAAATTTCATGATAATGGAGCTGTTCAAATCAGGACCATTGATAAGGAAGGGATTCCCTTGCTTGTCAACAGCTACAGGTTGAAGTTATACATAAAACCTATGTCTAAGGAAGAATTCATGAGTACAATCAACAGAGAGTTCAATGTGATTAATGGAAGTGTCATAGCTTCTAGTCCACAACATTTCTAGATACTTTTTTTTTTGAAAAAAAAATAAGAGGCCTGGATGAAAACATTATGAGGCATTTAAGGCCAACTCTTGGGTTGAAAATTAATAAAGATCCCTGGGTGAAAACCTCTCTTGAGGCACCTAGGGAAGGCATACAGGTTGAAAACCTCTCCTAAAGCAACCCGTGTGTCTAAAAACAAAGTATATAATATATATAATATATAATATATATATATATATATAAATATATATATATATATATAATATATAATAATATAAACAAAGGAAAAAGCACAGGAAATGGATCTACTGCATGTCTGCTAATTTTTTTGTCATTTTGTAGGATTGAAGACAGTGGTAGATTTCATAGCTATAGGGCTAACATCGTCAAGATTCTCTTCAATCTTCCCTCCATCCACTTCATATCCACCATCCAAACTCATGTTATCACCCCTCTCCATCATCCCATTAGCTCAAAATTCAAGTTTCACCTCCTCTCTAGATTGCTACTGGAAGGATTTGTAATTGTTAGAGGAAGGTCCTATAGTGGTACAGGAGGGCTTAGAAAATCTACAGGAGGGAGATCCGAATGAAAGGACCATCCAACATGACCTTGCCAAGGATGAATAAGGTTCTCCCACCATAGTCCACCATCCATCCATCACTCATCCATCCCAGTTCATTAAAAAAAAAAATCACTAAAATCCCTCCACTTTGACTTACCCCTGTTAAATATTTATTGAGAAACAAATAAAGCACATCCTCTCCATTTCCACAAATCTACACCACTCCCTCATAGTCCTAGCATCACCCTCGAGACCTTTTACATCCTCTCTCACCACCCCCCTGCATATTGAAGACCCTAGAAGAAAAGAAAAGGACTGCTACAGGGAGAGAACCTCCTCTTGTAGCAACCTGCGCACACATCACATAAAGAAATAATCTTGTTTTTTATCATCAGTAAGGGGGTGATAACAACTCATGAGGCACTCTACACTAGTCATATCACTCCAAGCGGGACTCTCCACCAACAGTAGCATCTTGGACATCAACAAGGTACCTGCACACATAGCAACAACAATAGTCAAATACATGAGGAGCAAAGAAGATATACAAAGGAAAGAGAAAACATAGCAAGTCAACTCCCTTGATGAAAATAAAAAGGTCCAGCTCCAAAATGCACATCCCTGCATCATTCGATCATCAGGTAGGCACATGTATGGAAAAATCTCATCTCCTCCCTATGGAAAATAATGAAAAATGTGTAAATGTCGAGACGAGGTGTTTTAATAAGTTGGAGGTGGCCAGTCAATCTGGCCACTCTCTGATAGTAAACAAAAAGTGATGGTAAGCACTCATGCAACATGGCAGTGTCACATCAGTCGAGTTAGGATCATAGAGAGTGGGTGGTGATTACGAGGAACGAGGGAATAATTACTTCAAGTGGGGACAACAGCCCAAAAGAGGACACCTCGTGTGATTGCCAAGTCATCATAATGCTCCAAGCCTAAGACAAAAATGTCATATTATGTATTAGTGTTCAAATTCTTTTTCATTTCTGCTCATTTCAAAAAAAGTTAAGGAGAGGACGAGCCTAGGGTGCCATCGAGGAGTTTCAAACCTTGTTCTACCATTTCTACAGGAGGAAGTTATAGGCAAGGCTACAATTGCTATCGGAAGGTTGAGAGACTGCTATAGGAAGGCTGAGAGACTGCTACAGGAAGACTAAAAGGGTGAAGGAATTCTACAAAGGGTTGAATTGGTCTCTAATTTATTATCTTTATCCTAGGCCATGTGGTAAAAAGTAAGTGCACCCTCTCCTTCATCCATCCATAACATCTATCCTGGCGCACTTTAAATTCTACAGGGAGTAGCAGTCAAATTGTGAAATTGAAAGATCTTTTCAGGCTGTAGATTAGAGGGAATGTAGGCAATTATCATCAACCAGATATTTCAACCCACTATTGCCACTGAATTACACATCAAATCTATTATAGGAAGTAGCTCTCCTCCACTTAGTTGAAAACATAGAGAAGAGATGGGGGGAGGATTTAACAAAAGGGAGCCCTCAGATACTTAAAGAATCCATCTCCACCCTCTTGTAGTAGACATTTTTAGAAGACATTAGTGGCTAGGATTCTTTGAACTGTTGAAGGGATACGATGATGACATTGCATTTGAATTTTCCATGGCCCTAAACTCACAAATATAAGTAAGTGCCACCACTATGGTGAGGGGATTAGCTATTTCACTCAACCCTGAGCTAATTAGCAGAGTGACAACCCTACCCCTAGGGATCAAGTGGGGAAGAGAAGACAAAACCGCTAATGCCAATACTAAAAATAATTGTTGGAATTATGATACAAGTGTTGTCCTTGATGGAAACTCACTCACAGGTCAATTTAGTTTTGGTAAAAGGTAACTCACTCACAGGTCATAGTACAACAGGTATATTCAAAGGTAACAGGGCAGTGGTAGAAAAGAACAGGAAGATGGAACTAAGGTCTATTGATCAGAATAAAGAAGGTAAAGGAAAAGGTTGATGTAAAGAAATTTAAGAAGTATAAATAGGTCCACTTAGTCAAAACAACTTATACACGTTGGTCCATAGAACAAAAAGAGCGTATACATATATACAAACTCCCACAGGAGGAAAAGCATGTACATGTTGGAAAACCAAGGTTTTGGTCTGAGGTATTTGGTCCAACGTTTTGGTCTAAGGTATTTGGTCTGAGGTATTGACCCGAGGTATTTGGTCCAAGGTATTGGTCCTAAGTGGTTTTGGTCTGAGGTATCGATAAAGGCTCTAAGTATATAAGGAGGAAAAGATAAAAGGGGTAAGCACATAAGGAATGAATATCTTATGAAGTGTTATATGCAAGTGTAAGGGTTTCTAAGGAATACTTATATTTGAAGTATATTTTATGTTGCCGGGGCTATGTTGGTGATTTGATCTGAAATACTTTGTGCACCTTGAATTCAATATTGGACCAAGATCATGAGACCTAAAATGACTTATTATTGAATGATTTGATATTGGTTGGGCTAGATCTGATTATGTACACTTGGTTTATTCTTTAAATATCGTTATCTTGGTTTGTCTGAAGTCTGAAAGTGCAACAAAGTTATGAAGTAAGTATTTGCTGATCTGCACACTGGTTCTCTTTGGTGAATGTGCATATACACGCTGGTTCGGCTCTTCCAAGTAGCGTATGCAAAATAAAATCTTGATGTTCAAGGATGACTGATCTATAATATCAATGTTGTTGTTTTATTGTTGTTTGTCAATGAAGTCTTCTTAAATATGAATATAAAACTGAATGAATAAGGAGTTTGATATCTAATTGAATGATTATATAAGTGAGAAGGGTGATCTTTGCTTCTGCCTTTGTAAAGCTCTGTAAATAGACAGTAGATGGTCAGTATATTGCTGGTTGGTATAGACTTGATTCTGAAGTTTAATGTTTCAATAGTTTTGAAGGTATACGCAGGTTTGATTACAGGAAGTAGCGTATACACGCAGGTTGGGTTCAGTAAAGTAGCGTGTACATTCTGATGCATGGTTTTTTAGGTTACAACTGGTTCTAACTGATGATGTAGGTTTCTGGGTTCAACAAAATGTTCTGGTGTCAGTGATCTAATTGTTCATATTAACTGAATGTTGGTTGATGCAGTTTGAGTTTCAAAATTTCTGATGGGTCCAATATGAAAATTTCATGAAATGAGGCCTTCATGCGTATTGGTGTGTACCAGGAGCATCCAGTCTAAAAATTTATGAAATGTGGTCCCTGGAGGAAGAGATAAGGTTGTAGCCTTCTATAGGCCGGCACTTATGTACTAGTAATCAAATTGGCTAGTACAAGAGCTAGGCGGTTGCAGCTCCCTTCCAGTAGAAGCTGGAAAACAAGAGAAGGTTGTAGCCTTCTGCAGGTGGGTGCCTATGTACTAGTATGAGTCTGCACCAGTACAAGATTGTAAACAGATTTTCTTATTATTAAAAGAATATAGAGACGACAACAGCAGGTGATTTTCACCCACATTGAGTTTCCACCTTAAATCTTGGTGTTCATGTGTGTTGCTTATGTGTGATGCTTTATTCTATTTTAATACATTGTTTAATGAGTTACTGATGCACTGGTTAAAGATCAACACATGATAAATTGTCTAAATCATAAGTTCTCTGGGTATACGCTGGTTTCTCTAATCACAATTGTGTGTACAGGCTAGTTCACTTCACAGAAGTAGCATATATAAATCAGTTTTGGAAATAAAATTATTGATCTGATAATATTGATTCACCCCACCCCCCCTCTCAGTATTATTTCCAACAATTGGTATCAGAGTAGGTCCTTTAGAAGAAGCTTGATCGCTTGAAGGTAGATCTTTCAAGATGAATAATCACTAAGGCATGGGATCCATCAGACCGCTAATCTTCAATGGGAGAAACTTAGTATATTGGAAAATAAGAACCATAGTTCATCTACAATCGCATGGAGCAGATGTTTGGGAAATTGTAGAAGGAGGATGTCAATTCCCAGTAGCAATTCCTACAGACTCTGTAGGTAAGAAGTTATATGAAACCAATGCCAAAGCAGTCAAAACATTATTAGGAAGTCTATTAGAATTAGAATTTGTCAAAGTCATGCAGCTCAAGACAGCCAAAGAGATATGGGACAAAATCATTCAGAGCTACGAAGGAGACTCTCAGGTAAAACATACTAAGCTTCAAACCCTCAGAATTTGGTATGAAACTCTTAAGATGCATAGTGATGAGAGTATTGCTAATTAATTTTTACGTGTAGATGAGATTATCAATTGTATGAAGAATCTGGGTGAAGAGATAAATGAAGTTACATTAGTTGAGAAAATTTTGAGATCCTTGTCTTCTAAATTTGAGTCAAAAGTGTCTACCATAGAAGAGAAACAAGATCTTCATACTATCACTATGACTCAAATTCATGGAATCCTAACTACCTTTGAAATGGGAAAAGGAGGTCCATCATATATGAGAGAAGCTGCATTTAAAGCATCAACAAAGGGAAAATAAAAGGAAGAGTACCATGAATTAGGACACATTTCAGAAGAAGAAGGTAAGGTAAATTTTGTCAAGAACCTTCAATGAGGTTCTGAAAGATTCAGAGGTAAGCTACCTTTCAAATGCTTTTCTTGTGGTAGAGTTGGTCACTATGGTGCCAAGTGTCCTCATAAAGATAAATATGAAAAAGGGAAGGAATATGAAAAAGGCAATAGAAAACAGGTTGTGAATAGAAGGAGTTACTATACGCATGAAGATAGTGATGGTTTATCTAATAGTGATGAAGATGAAACTGAACAAGATTATAGACTTCTCATGGCCTATGACAATGATGAATTTTCGGATGCATTAGAAGAGGAAGATTTTCTTGAATAAATCACTAAACTCAAAATCTGTTTAGAAGAAAAGAATATGATTATAGATACTTTGACACACCAACTTGCCGAAAGGGAAAAACACAAAGAAAATCTAGAATGTGAAATTATGGGTCTAAGAAAAGATCTTGAGAGGACAAAATATCTCAATCTTATATTTGCTAAAGGATCATGAACTTTAAATGAAATGATCAAAGTTCAACGTTCTCCTCTGATAAAGATAGGTCTTAGATATAATCAAGAATCATCTCAATCACAAAAGTTGTCAACATCCACCAGAAGCTATCTTGATGCAGCAAAGATAAGTGGGCAGTAGGTCAATCATCATCAAAGGCTTAAAACTACTCATCAGGTAAATCATACTCAATTTACTCCAAGGATGAATATCAGTAGAAGCGACAACCAACAGGTAAGAAATGTCAAAAGATTCTATGATCACAAAATCTTCTTTAATGGGCAATGTTTTTCATGTCATAACTTTGGACACAAGGCTGCTCAATGTGTTTCTTACAAAATTATCATGACTAGAGAAGCATGAAATCAAAGAAGTACAATAGGAATCAAGAAAAGTTCCTATAATAACTTTTCTCTTCTCGAAAATGAAATAGAATGCTCGATTTGTAACAACTTTGGTCATGAAGAATCTAAATGTAGGAGAAAATTTCGGCCAACATTTCAGAAGGAGCAAATTCCATTAAATCCCAAGATATGGGGAATAAAGGAATCTCAATCAGAAAGATGTGGTATAGATTTGTATGTAGAAGGACGAGAAAATCAGTGGTACATCGACAGTGGATTCTCCAAACACATGATAGGTGATAAAGAGAAAATTCATTCATATAATGCTTTAGAAAAGGAAAAGAATGTCTCATTTGGAAATGACACTCCAGCTGTCATTAAAGGTAAAGGTTATGTTTTCTTGAAAGAAAAGGTTAAAGCTAGAGATGTCATGTATGTATATGTTTTCAAACATAACCTGTTGAGTGTCAATCAACTATGTGATCAAGGAAATGAAGTGGTGTTTCGATCAAATGGATGTGTTGTTCGTGAAATTGATATAAGAAAAACTGTGATCAAAGGTACAAGAACTCCAAACAACTTATACATATTTATGAGAGATTCTTCAGCGTAAATCACATAAAATTTCATTTGTCAACGCATTTCGAACCAACTAGTGTGGTTCATCGTCAGGACAAGTTGAAGAAACAGATCCATCTTAGCATGTTAAATAGCTAGATCTGTTTAACATGCTAAGCTGGATCTGTTTCTTCAACTTGTCCTGACGATGAACCACACTAGTTGGTTCGAAACGCGCTGACAAATGAAATTTTATGTGATTTACGCTGAAGAATCTCTCATAAATTTGATATGGATCACAGAAGCCTCAATTCTACAACTTATACATACTCAAAGGAGGACAACAACAATGCTATCTAAGACAAATAGATGAAAACTGGTTGTGGCATAGAAGATTGGGACAACTAAGCTTCTCCCAAATAAGAAAAGCATGCAAGCTCAAGGAAGTTCGTGATCTTCCAGATATCAGCATCCCAGAAAATACCATATGCAAAACATGTCAAATCGGTAAGAAAACCAGAGTTCAGTTCATTGAAAATGAAGGATCTGCAAGTAAGCCTCTTAAACTCATCCATACTAATTTATGTGGACCAACCAGGAAAAAGTCACCTCATGGAGAATAATACTTTATTTTGTTTATTGATGATTTTTCCAAGATGTGTTAGATAGGTCTTATAAATCATAGAGATGAAGATTTTGAAAAGTTTAAAGCCTTCAAAGATTTAGTTGAAAATGAATCAGATCGAAAAATCAAATGTCTTAGATCCGATCGAGGGGGGGGGGGGAATTCATATCAGATGAATTCTTTGACTTTTGTGAACAACATGGAATAAAGAGGCAATTCTCCATCGCAAGAAATCCTCAGCAAAATGGTGTGGTAGAAAGGATGAATAGAATAGTTCAACAAATGGCTCATGCTATGCTAGGTGAATCTGGAACTCCCACAACCTTCTAGGGTGAAGCTGCATTTGTTGTCGTGACTATTATCAACAAAGAAAATGTTTAGGTAAATAGAAATCAAACTCCACGTGAACTTTGGTATGGTAAGCCTCCTACTGTAAAACACTTTAGAGTTTTTGGAAGAAAATGTTTTATCAAAAGGACTAATGAAAAATTTGGAAAGTTTGAACCTAGAGTAGACGGAGGTATTCTTCTTGGTTATTCTTCTAGAAGTAAAGGATACAAATGTTATAATAAAAAACTTAGGAAAATTGTTGAAAGAATTGATTTTGTAGTTGATGAAGCATGAAAAAATTTGGAACAGATGAAATCAACAGAGGAACATGACAATGAGGAATATGGGGAATGCTTTCCCGAATCAAATCAAAATGATATTGAAGAAGAAACCAATGAAGCATCAGAATAAGATACAACAGACAGGGAAAAGACTCCATCCAGGTATGTTTAGAAGAACCATCAAGAATCTCAAATTCTAGGAGAAAAAGGGTTTGGAGTACAAACAAGAAGAACTATTACAGGGACCTCAAGTTATCTCGCATTACTATCCTCCACCGAACCTCAAAATGTAAATGAAGCCTGCAAATATGAATGTTGGGTCAAGGCCATGGATGAAGAACTTGAGCAAATTGAAAAGAATGATGTTATATACCTAGGGGGGATAATATAGGGTACCAAGGGAGGTACCCAAGGTAATAATGTAATAATGGGATGGGCCATAGTAATAAATAAGGTGATTAACCCATATCATGCAAGGGACCACAAGTAGTTAGTAATAATGTAATGGGCCCATGGTATTAGTCGATTGTATGATGGAACCATGGTAATGATCCATGGTATTGTATTTATGAGGCCTATATAGAGGCTAGAGACTCTGAGTCAAGAAATAGTCAAGGATTATTGTATGTACAAGCATATGGCTTGTGGAGTATTCTCCTTCCTTAAGGAGTGAATGTATGGTGTTGCCCTACCATAAGG